>APFE030745527.1:74897-179365 GCA_000404065.3 Pinus taeda
TAACGTTCTTCCTCTTTCTGTACCTTCTTACGAAAATTCAATCTGATGCTCAGAGAGAAAGTTATGATGATTTTCCCCAGGTCACCTGTTTTGAATGTAATTCAGGAGTCTGCAAAAAGACCAACTTCCTCAGATCATATCTCCGCAAATATCGCACACAAAGCTCTTAAATTCGGACCCAAGGTTCACCGCGATTTCTTCTCAAATGGGTTTTTTTGCGGCTTCTGAAACGTCACAGAATAAAAGTTATAGCGAAAATGCCATGATGACCTGTTTGGAGCAGCGAAACCTTAGAATCCAAAGCTCTGATACCAAATGTTATGAAACTAGCTCAGGAAAATATAGAAAAGATAGATCAACGCCTTATAATTCACCCTCTTCGAAGGGGAAACCTCCTTTACATTACATAAATGAACAATTCTTGGATGATACAAATGACAAAACCTCCTTTCTATATAAAGGAGTCTAAGGAGTCACAATATAACCCAGCCAACCTAACAATAATAATATACAGCCACGAAAATAACAATAGAGGGATTCTATGGGGCACAGTAATAACAATATGGGGGCAATAGGGGCACAACAATATTAATAAGGGGTACAACTACCATAGTAATGGGGTAATCACTAGTATTATAGGGACCTAACAACACATGATTGGGATGACATCACAGGCTGTAAGAAGAATAATCCACCATCGAAAGTGATGGATTGATACAACAACATGTCTCCAACAAGATTCATAAAATTGCATACAAAATAGTTCATACACAAATGCATAAGTTAAATAACATATATTTCTAAAGTAATTAGAATAGTTGAAGTATAAGAACAACATATGCATGAAACCTTGTTGGCTCAGTTATATTATTAAATCAAAGTTTCATCTGTACATACACCATTGTCAATCACTAGCCCCAATAGTGGAACATTACAATCAATGCCATCTGCTCCTCTAGATAGATGTACTTGCTATATGTTGTGGAGAAACCAAGGCTCATCACAATAGTCTCCAACCCCTCTCTAAGCAACGCCTATCCAAAATATTGGCTCCCAAAAGCCTCTATTATGAGTTATGAGGTTTTATATATGAAAAAGGGTGGGATGAACCTTGACATTCCCATCTGACTCTTTTACTACCCTCATGACTCTTCACATTATATAGTGATTTCTCACATTCGAAACTTGGAATTTCACTTACAATATATTTACAAATGAAAATACAATTTCCGCATATACCAATGTGGGACAAAATAGGATTGAGTCAGCCTAAGAAGACAAGCATCATAACTCTTAGGGAAACACCAACTAGGAAACATCCTCCTAATGGTCTTTGGTGACAAATTGATACCAAGCTTAGTATTGTGCTATTGTGTCCCTATACTGTTTGGTGATATATTTCTTGAAATGGACTATTGCCTCCATGGCTTCTACATATATGATTTTGAAACCTTTGTCTAGCTCATATTGAAGCATGTGCAACACTATCTTGAGTATGACTAGGCCACTGATGTACTTCTATACGTTTTTTATGCTCAGCTGCAAGTCGTCACTGTTAGCCTCTTGCATCAACTACGTTATGTACCTATCGACCTTCAGTAGGAATTGGTTCTTCTTCAAGGATTGAATTAGGGTTTTAATAGAAGGGATCTTCTATGTCCTCACTATGACATCCATACTCTTGAAAAGTCATGCATAGAAATCCTAAATGTCGGTGGTGGCCGGAGGGAGCTTCTCATAGTTCTGAATCAACATCTAAATCCATGCTTTATCCATCTCTTCTTGCGGCTTCATTATCTTCTAAAAGTAAATTGGGCTTCCCTTGTACCTCATTGTCAATTCCTATGCGTGCACAATAGAAACATGGGTGTCTTTAAGAGGTTGGGACATCTTCATGAACTACTGCTGAAAGTTGCATAAATGCACATGCCTTGTGTATGGTGAAAAATATTCCATAAAGTGTTTGCATGGTGGTCTCCATAGTTGATATTTCATCAAATATTGCTTTCTTCATTTCTGCCATAGCAAATCCTGTGGATTTTTTTGTTCTCTACCTAGCCTCTTGCATGTCCTTTTCCATCCAATCATTCTTTTCTATCAAGAACTTGACCTTTGATCTTATGGCTTATGGATAAGCCTTAGAAGTGTCAAGCATGGTAGTTAGATGACCTCTAACATCTAATACAACCACCCTTTCCTCTATTGGAGCAGGCGATGTGTGATCATCGAGGAGTTGATTTCTTCATGCATGTACAATCCTTTGACATGACTCATCAACTAAAAAATTCTACACATGCATCATCTGATCATCAACAAGTAGCACAACCTCTCCTTGCTCACTCAGTGTTGGTTTTGATTCTCGAGGTGGCAGAGACTATGCGGTTACCTCAAACACTCTCGACATGTGATCAGTGTCTTGGTCCTATGGCTCTTGTTCCATCTCCATGACCATTACTTCAACCATCTACTGAATCTATTGAGAATGTTATTGAACCTACACGTGGTCACCATCTTCTTCATTACTGGTTGCTCTAACTCCTCTACCTATATACGCACAAGTTTCTTTGTCATTGTGCCTTGCCTTTCCTCTTGTTCCTATTTTTTCTTCTCTTCTCTTTCTCTTCTCCTAAGCTCATGCTATTCTTTCGACTTACTTTATATTTCCTACATATTCCTCTATGCATCTTCCAACCTTTACTTCTCTCTCTCCATATGTTTTACTCTCCTTTCGCATTGTCACCTCTTTGCCTCTATTTCTAAACCTACTTTCTCAACAAGACGATATTCTCTAAACTTTTAGATTTTCTCAGCCTATAGGTTCTCAAAAATATTCCTCTTACCTTTGTCATGTTCCAGTTTCCTTATCCCTCCCATTTTTCTTGTTAATTTCTATGGTGTCGGTTCCTGCAGCTCTCATTTCCATTCTATAGCAATGATGATCAGTTCATTAAGCCTACAAGAGTTGTAGCAATACCTCCAACAATCTTCCTCTGGCCAATAACATGCCTTGTGAATCTATGGTGAAAACACCTTCACACAATGCTTATTGTATATAAAGTGGGGATCATATAGATTAAAAATATTGGTGCCGAACTCAAAATTATTCAAGTCCTCGACCTCTTGATTACATCATTCAAGCTACGGATCTTGTTCAATCCAACCCATAAAGGAAGAGTAGGCCATCATGTATTCTTCCTCCTATGCAGTCCTATTGATAACCCTATGGAAATTTCATATGAAACCTCTTGCATCACCAACTTATCCGTGGAAAACCTTGGTAGCACACGCTGATGCATCTCTATGCAAAACAACCCGATGAAGGAAACATCATGTGAGGCATATCAATCTGCAAAGTTAACCAATTTCTGCATCGCTTCTTGGGACATGCAAGGTGAATCATGTTTGAAGATCATCTTATAAATTGGGATGATGAAGTGGTCCGATAGCCTCATCATGACTCCTTCATAGCTACACTCAAAGGGAAACTTACAATATATGTTCACAACATCACATGATGGTGTACATGTCCAACTCATGCCAAGAAACTGTTGTTGGGCACAAATTGCATCAACCAGGAACACAGACGTATAGAATTTCTCTTTCTTATCCTTAGTAAGATTCCAAGCATTAGACACATACACTTTAACCTAAAGAGTGAACATTTCCAACCAACTGAATGGCCTTCCTTCATTTTCAAAATTATCCAATACAACCACCCAATTCTTTGGAAAGTTCTCTGCGCTCTCTTGACCATACACGTGGCATGCAAAAATGATCAAAAGTTGGTAGGCCTTCTTGAGTAACTTAGTCTTGTAGACCTGATTGGGTGTTGACCTAAGCTTCGATGGGTATTTTACCCAACACTTCATGATGTGTCTAGTGTTAACATTTCTATTGAGAGTATAGAAGAGTGCATCCATGTGGCTCACTAGCTATGGCAGCTGATACATCTAATGATAGTTTTTTTTCCTAAAAGTAAAAATGTGTGCTCCATTGGCACTACCCGATGACATCGTCTCATGATCAATATGTGAGATAATCTATTAAATGATATCTGCACATGAGAAGACGAGGTACCTAAATCCAAGCTTGTAGAACCCTAACTTGTGGATGTTGAGATAGACGTGTTGATCTTCTAGATCTTCCTTGAATCTACATACAAAAATGTACTTTATTTCCTGCCATATTATCATCATGTCCTTCTCTATCAAAATTTTTTTGTCTACGTAGATCAGAAAGTTCATTGACACCTATTCAACTGCATCCCCAACACTCTTCTCTACAGTATCTGTTGATTCAACTTTGTTATAAACCATGCTATGTGTATTAATAAGAATTTCCTCAACAATTGTTGTACTTAGAGACAAAACTAACACTCATGGCATGCAAAATTTAGCTTAAAATAGAAAATCACTTCAAGGACCGATCATACAATAAACTAGGAAATTGTTCAGCAAGATTGCATAGTCTCAAAATTTAGAGGTAAGGGATTGTCACATGGATTTATCCATTACATTGTCCCAACTCCCAGTGAGAGGTGATGATGACTCGAACTACATAATGCATAGTCTATTGTGGCTTACTGAGGATTGGAACTACATAATGCGTAGTTCAGGCTAGCTTGATGCTGGATGGGATTATGCATCACACAATCTTAATCGGCAATACTCTAGGACTGACCCCTAGAACTGCATATCATGCAACTAGATGCAATCATTGGCATCATCTGCACAATTCATGGATCCAAGGTAGAGCCTTGAGATCCAGAAATGCGTAGTGCATGCTGGGAAGCATTAGATCTAGGTCAAGGGAACCTAGATTGGCCCAAGGGAAACTTGTAAATGAGAATATTTAAATGCATGAGCAAAGGATGGTGTAGATATAAGTGAATTGTGATGCATGCAATAAAAAAATGTAGGAATCAGTAAAACAGACTAATAATGAAGCTTTTGGGGAGAGTCATCGCAATGACGAATGTTAGTGAAAAAATTGGGTTATGCATGTGACGCTTAGGAAAGGCAATGAAAAACTTGAACGATACTTCTAAGAATTACAAAAAATCAAAATTTTCAATATTCGTTCAATAAAAAAAATCAAAACAACACTCATGCAAGCTAAGGAAACAAAATCCACAAAAAAGAAACAAAATACTTGAAAAGGAAAACTTACTTGGAAAAGCTCTACAGATCATGCCGAAGGTTCCTAGATGCCTCAAAATGCCAAATCTCCAATGTGAAATGTGAAAATGATATACGGCGACATCCATTGAATATATTTGACCAATTTATGTTTTATGATGTGCATGCCAAAAATATAGGAAAAAGCAACAACTGCCGACAATTTCTAAAATTAACTCAAATGCAAATCCCACTACCAAAAGTACATCCACTTTTTTTAGGGATATCTTTTCTTTTTTTGAGAAGGGCTACCATGCATGCCCAGAGAAATTTTGCGGTTCTCAAGGGAGCCACCATGAAGTGGTCAGATAACCTCACCATGACTCCTTCATAGCTACACTCAAAGAGAAACTTACAATATATGTTGGCAACATCATATGATGGTGTCCATGTCCAACTTGTTCAAGAAACTGATGTTGGGCACATATTGCATCAACCAGGTACATGGACATATAGAATTTCTCTTCCCCATCCTTAGTAAGATTCCAAGCATCATACGCATACGCTTTCAGCTAAAGAGAAAACATTTCGAACCAACTAAATGGCCTTCCTTCATTTTCAAAATTATCTAATACAACCACCCAATTCTTTGGAAAGGTCTCCGTGCTCTCTTGACCATACAAGTGGCATGCAAAGATGATCAAAAGTTGGTAGGCCTTCTTGAGTAACTTAGTCTTGTAGACCTAATTGGGTGTTGACTTGAGCTTCGATGGGTCTTTTACCCAACGCTTCATGATGTGTCTAGTGTTAACATTTCTATTGGGTGTATAGAAGAGTGCGTCCATGTGGTTCGTTAGTTGTGGCAACTGATACATCTAATGATAGTGTTTTTCCTAAAAGTAAAAGGTTGTGCTCCATTGGCACTATTCAATGTCATTGTCTCATGATCGATATTTAATATAATATATTGAATGGTATTTACACATGAGAAGGCGGGGTACTTGCATGCAACCATGTAGAAGCCTAACTTGTGGATGTTGACATAGACATGTTGATCTTCCAGATCTTCCTTGAAGCTACATACAAATATGTACTTTATTTCCTGCCATATTATCATCATTTCATTCTCTATCAAAAGTTTTGTGTCTATGTAGATCTGAAAGTTCATTGACACCTGTTCATATACATCCCCAACACTCCTCTCTACAATATCCTTTGATCCAACTCTCTTAGAAACCATGCTACATGTATTGCTGAGAATTTTCTCAACAATTGTTGTACCTAGGGATAGAAATAACACTCATGGAATGCAAAGTTAGCTTAAAATAAAAAATCACTTCAAGGACCGATCATGCAATAAACTGGGAAATCATTGGGCGAGATTGTATAGTCTCAACATTTAGAGGTGAGGGATTTTCACATGGATTTATGCATTACACAATCCCAACTCCCAGCGAGAGGTGATGGTGACTCAAACTATGCAATGCATAGTATATTGTGGCTTACTGAGGATTGGAATTGCATAATGCGTAGTCCAAGCTAGCTTGATGCTGGATGGGATTGTGCATTGCACAATCCTAGTTGGCAAGACTCTAGGACTAACCCCTAGAACTGCATAGTGTCAAGCTGGATGCAATCAATGGCATCATCTACACAATTCATGGAACCAAGGTAGAGCCTTGAGATCCAGAAATGCATAGTGCATGCCGGGAAGCACTAGATCTAGGCCAAGGCAACCTATATTTGCCTAAGAGAAACTTCTAAATGAGAATATCTAAATGCATGAGCAAAGTATGCTGTAGATATAAGTGAATTGTGATGCATGCAATAAAAAAATGCAGGAATCAGTAAAATAGACAAATAATGAAGCTTTTAGGGAGAGTCATCGCAATGACAACTGTTAGTGAATAAAGTGGGTTATGCATGCGACGCTTAGGAAATGCATTAAAAAACTTGATCGATACTTCGAAGAATTAAAAAAAATCAAAATCTTCAACATTTTTTCAATAAAAAATCAAAACAACACTCATGCAAGCTACGGAAACAAAAACCATAAAAGAGAAACAAAATACTTGAAAAGGAAAACTTACACGGAAAAGCTCTGCAGATCATGCCGAAGGTTCCTAGTTGTCTCAAAATGCCAAATATGCAATGTGAAATGTGAAAATGATACCTGGCGACATCAACTAAATATCTTTTGACTTAGTTACTAGACAATCCACCGTAAAAATCATTTTCCTTCAACGTTCCAAATCCCAACCATGATCCATCATCAGGACTTCTTGAATGCTTGATAGTAGAAGAGCTTAATTGAGGGATTAAATAGTAATGAGGAGAGTAGATTTTGGTTTTTTGGGATGAGATGAATGTTAGCCTTTTTTCAATAATATTAATTATAGTTTTTTTGGAATAATATTTTTTGATTAATTATTAATGAGTTAATTAATTGATTTTAAATTATTATTATGTTGATTATTATTATAATATTATTATTAATTAATTTTATATTATTAATAATTAATTAATTTTAATTTTAATATAATAATCTTTATTATAAATATTTAGTGATTGTTATCCTAATGATGGATCTTGGCTGGGATTTGAAACGTTGACGGAAAATGATTTTTACTGTGGATTCCCCGATAACTAAGTCAAAAAAGCAATTAAATATATTTGATTGAGTTATGTTTCATGATGTGCATGCCAAAAATCTAGGAGAAAGCGGCAAGTGCCAACAATTTTGAAAATTAACTCAAGTGCAACTGCCACTACTAAAAGTACATCCTTATTTTTTAGGGATGTTTTTTTCTTTTTTTTCGGAAGGGCTACCATGCATGCTAAGAGAAATTGTGTAGTTCTTGGGGGAACCAGGCAACCCACCGACACATGCATTTGGCAACAACTGAGGGAATGCTTTTGCACAATTATTGGGCTAAGTGGCTCTAGCTACCTCTCATGTTCTTTATAGTTTCCCATCTAAATACAAGCTACTAGCTGCGTGTACGTAGTTCTAGAACCAAAGCCCAGAGATTGGTTTCCCTCGACGAAAACAGAGATTTATAAGGTAGTCTAAGAACCAAAGCACAACCAAGTCAAGGGGTGGCCCACTTTTGGTTAGACAACAAAGAAAGTGAGAAACCACAAGTTTTAAAGTGAAAGATAAACTCAAATGAAAGCACAAGTACCTAGGCAGTGAAAGACAAGCTATTGAGATTTTAGTTGGGAAGCTCCAAAATGAAGCGAAGGCAAAATTTTGGCGAGTGGTTGTAGCAACTACAACACAACTCCACTCATCTTGTAAATTCTTTGGGTCTACAAAATTTTATTTGAATTCCAATGAATCTTCTTTTCTCCATGTTGTGATGTATATGTCGATATTGAAGAACAATGTGGTATAAATATCTACTTTGGAGGAAAAATGGATAAGGGTTGCCTTCATAAAGGGAAAGGTTCCTACTTGGCTTGTTGGATACCCTATGAGAGATCCATTTACATTGCGATTGTGATTTGAAGTACTCTATAGAGTCACTAGTATGCCTATCCTAACATTGGTCCATGATACTAATCATATAAGAGAGCTATCTAACCCAATATTTTCCCATCTATATTACGATACTCTCCCAAAATTGATGAAACTAGTCTATGGTATTCCCTACATCCAATCCCAACGTGGTGGAGTATGTTTAGGCTTCTTTAGTGGAAAGAAGAGAAGGGGAACATTCCCCTCTAGAGAGAATAAGAAAAATGGCATCATCCATCTCATTGATTCTGACAGATGTGGTCTAATGTCCATGCATTCTATTGGTGTCCATATCTACTACATCACCTTCATTAATGACTTCTCACAAAAGAAGTGGATATATTATTTAAAGCACAAGGATGAAGCCTATGAAATATGGAGAGTACATTTTAGATGAGTTCATCAATTTTTCCAAGAAGGAAGGTATAAAAAAGAGGTTATTGTGCCCTATACTCTGAAACAAAATTGAGTAGAGAGAATAAAGAATAGGTCTATTGTGAAAGTCACTCTTTCCATGGTCCATGATGAAAATTTATCAAAGTTCCTTTGGGGAGAAGAAACACATTATTCCATATATGTTCAAGGAAGGGCGCCTCATCAAACATTAGAAAAAAATACCCCTTGAAGAAGTTTTCACAATTTCCATGCCCAATGTTGGTCACCCCTATATCTTTGGTTGCCCTATATATTTCCATGTGTTGAAGGAAAAAAAAAACATGTTAGAAGCCATGGGAAGAAAAGGTACATTCATTGGATATTTTGAGAATTCTAAAGCATTTATAATATATATTCCTCGTCAAAGATTAACTTTCACACGGATGTAATGTTTGGTGAATATGTGGTCCTTGGGAAATTAGGAGACCTTCCTCCATGTGCTATTATTTTTTTTGCAATGGTGTAGTAAAATATAGTTCCTTAGGAGTTGGTTGTTACATGTAAAGGGTTAGAAGCAGAGTTGGTGTTGTTAGTGAACATACTTAGATAACCTAAGCATTACAAATAGTGAAAACAATGCATATATAAGCATAAGCTAAAACAACGAGATAAATACAAACAATGTTCAATGGAGCAAACAAGTCAACAAAATAATAGAAAAATATCCCTTTATTGATTGTTGGTAGTAGATGTTCAGTACAATAGATGAATATTAAACACTTAAAGAGAATTATTTGAGCTACGGTGCTAAACAATCCTCATTAAGGAGGTTCTTTCCCTCAATCTCTTACAAGTTTTTCCTCTGTCTCAAAGAGGTATGCAGACTTTCCAATTGTGGACTCTTTTCCTCTTACTAAGATGATGGGTTGGTTAGAAAAAATATGCTCAACATGCAATTTCTCTTACTTTATTTGGCTTCAATAATGGAATGTTGGTTTTCTAGAATAACAATTTGGCTGGCATAAGAATGTCTCTTATTTTGATTTTCCCATGTCCTATTGATATAGAATTTGTAATCCACCTTCCCTCTTTTTGTTCATATATCAAAATGACTCACAAGTAGGAAAATATGGTTCCATTAAGGCCTACATATCTTAAGGGCGACTCGAATGTGGCTATCCTAGACTGAGACCATGTGAGGGAATTACCCCCAAGTGTGTGAAGTGGTTTGAAATTCGTTGAGCCAACCATTTTCTCGACTGCACAACTTTTGAAAAATAAATTGCACAGTGCATGGTTAATGGAGAAATAGCCACCACGTCCTCAATTTTTTATGCTTGTAAGCTTTGGAACTTAGGAAAAAATATTATTTTTAACATTCATGATGTATTCGGCTAGAAAACATTCACTTGTGAATTTTGTTGGGTGTCTTTTACTGTCTTTTACATTGTGCAAACATGTGTATAATTTTCTTGTTTTAATAGTTTCCCCTAATGTATGATGTTAGGAGCAAACATAAATACATCATGTTTTCTATTATGACGGAGAATTTGATCAATTTTTTGAGAAAGAGGATAACTTGTTATGAATTTGAGTAGGGAAACCCCTTTATTTAGTATGAAGGATAATTATACTCTAAATAAAACCTAAAGACTAAAAAAGAATTTATATGAGTCAAGCATGTCTCAAGCTCATTATGATGAACTAGTGACAAATTATTACAATTGGATAGGAAATGGTTTTGTCCAGTCAACTTTACAGTCATTGATGTACTGGTGGTTGATGATGATAACTACTGATGCCATCAATGGCATTTCTTAGACAAATAGACAGAATTGGGTTCCCCTATGCATAAAAATGGTGAAGCATAGTTGTATGAGGTGGTGAGGTATGCATGGGTATTCTAATTTGGGTACCTCCCACATATCATGATGTAAGCATTGTTGAATGAGGTGCTTAGTGATGTGGGTGTTTTCGAATAAATGAAAGAACTACAATGGTCATTAAGTACGGTACCACCTTGACATGAAAACCTGTGTTGGTGTTGAATGTCATGGGGGTTGATGACATTAGTGGGAAATAGTGATTCTCATTATGCCACCTGAGAATATCCGCACAAGGGGGAGTATCCGAGGTACTGCCTCAATCCTGGAATATGAGTGTTTGAGTTGACAAAAAATAAGCGTCAACTTCCCGACATGTTATGTTGAGGAATCAATATAAGATGTAAACATACTGTAATAGTGTGGGTTAGATAAGGCATGATAATCAAAGCTAAACTATGATTCAATATGGACAAATGGCCCAAGGTAGGAGATATTATGCAAATGGCATCAGGAAAAATAATTTTTTTGATGGGTGTCGCCCTGGTGTAGGTAGGAATTCCAGGGTATGTGTAAGTATTCTTTGGCTGGCGTGATGGGGATAAGTAAGTAATGTGTGAGCTTTAACCAAGGGTGACTAGAAATTGTCATTGGTTATAAGACACAAAAATATGGGTGGGTATCTATTTCCTAAAAAATAATTTTACACTCATTACAGGAATTTTGAGGTCTAAAATGGGCCTCCTAAGGAAATTATAAAATAATAATTGAAATAATAAAATAAGATTAGATTATATCATCAAATGTTAGAGGGAAAAAAGCAAAAACTATTTTTTCAACTTCTCTCCTTATGGATTTACTCAAATTCTAAGTGGAAACACCCTTTGATGCATAATTGTATTCCTAATCCAATGAGTACCCATGTTGCATACTTTTGATGGACCTTGCTACATGAAAAATAAGAAATACATGAAAAATGTGACTAAAATCATGTTTTTTTCATGTATTTGTAATTTTTTTTGTAGTAGGGTCCATTGAAAGTATGCATCAAGGGTACTCATTGGATGAGGAGTTAAATTTTGCATCCAACGAGTACTCCCACTCAAAATGTGAGTAAAACCTTAAGGAGATAAGTTGAAAATACGTGTTGAAAAAGTAGTTTTATTATTTTTTTTTAATTCTTTTTACTTTTTTACTCCAAAAATGGTGAATCATCCCCCATGGTTGACATCATCATATTGAATCCTATTGGTTCTTATAAAGTTTATTTTGGTTGTACATTTTTCTTAGGAGGCCCATTTTAGACCTCAAAATTACCCTAACGTTCCAAAACAATGTAAAGAAGGTTTGGATGGACAAACACATAGATAGATGCCTCAAAAAACATGTAGGCCTACATAATGATGTAGGTATACTAGTTTTTTGGGGAAGGTGGGGACCCTGTTGGCTGGTCTCGATGCAATGCTTTTGGGGTGGATGAAGTGACACAAATGTGCTTATGTAAATGGGTGGATGATAGGCCAAGTGTGGAACACAGTAGTGGATTCTTCTTAATCTATCATAAAGTTCCAACGGTGCCCCAGGAATTGGTTGTATGGGTAATGAATGTGGAACAATGAGGCTGATATTCAAGGGATGTAAGTGAAGTGATTCACGGGACTGAGTAGGTTGTCATGGATCCTAATAGCGAATAAGGGTTTATAAACATCAAGTGAGCCATGAGTGGTGGGGCTCTATCAATTGACATGGATATTTATCATATGTGAGGCAAGGTGGTGATAAACATGGTCAATATCATGAGACCTATGGTGAATTTTGGAGAAACAATGTTAAGATATGCAAAGGTTAAGAGGAATCATATCATGATAACTGGTGAATGATACCTAATTTGATATTTATTTGTTGAGGTGTTGGTTGAAGTGGGTTTTTCGTGATGAACTTTAAATATCCACAAACAATACACTATGTAAAAGCATATTTTTAAAACATATAAACAATTTGTGGTTGACTAGATGATATGAATTAAAAATAAGAGAAGCAACACCTAAAATGGTTTTATGTGTTTGCATTATGGTCGGGTCAAAAATTGAGATTTTTCAATTATTCGAATAAAAATTTCTTTCATGGAGATGGTGTGGTATTGATCCTTGTGCCTCTCTCAGTTTTTATAAAAGAGGTCCTGAGCTTATGTAATGGGCTCCGAAAAATGGCAAAGAGGGTAATAGGTAGGGCTGATGGTGCCAAATATCATTTGATTTTTATTGTCGAGCCTGAGAGTGGAGAGATAGTTCTAGGATAATTTCTTCTCATTATGATGAGACAAGGTAACATGGATATGTGCATGGAGAGACAGGTAGGATCATGTACCTTAGCCTTTCTGTTTTTGGTAATTGTGGGGTAGATAAGTCGTACAAGGGTCCCATGTATGGTCTTTTTAAGGTGTGAATTTAGGGTTGCATAGGTAACTCATGTCTAGTCATGCAGTCATCATGTGAACCTCTCAGGTTTACGTGATGATTCCCCATAACATTAGCACTCAGATGAATGGCCCATGCATGTAAGTCATGATAAGCTGCGGTGATATCCATCGGGGTCATCACGGCTTGGTTGTTGGACTACATGTGGTTTTTGTGTATCTTTTTAACATAGAAATACATAACATGGTTTCTTGTTAAACAAAAATGTTCAGACCTAAACCCTTTGGTCACCATGGTTTATGGCCTGACAGATGTTCACGCGTGTGTTTCTTCAAAAAACATACTTGTGTTGCAAACATCTGTGAGGGTCATAAACACACAATTATCAGAAAAAAGGGGGTTTTCTTATCTTTTTTTATAACTCAGGGAGACAAAAATTAATATATGATATCATTGATAATAGGTGGATGTGGAGAGAGTGTGGTTGGGTGACCCTACGTATGACATTCACGGGGGACCCAACAACCAACCAAACTTTGTCTCAGTGGGGATTTTTGATGTTTCTTCAGTAGCCCATACTAAGATCATAGGATAGATTCCTACATTATTTTATTCACTATTGGGATGTGGACTGACAAGCTACCATGATCTGTAGGGTTGATCTCTCGATATCAACCTAGATTGATGTACATTTTGTCATAGGTTTGTTGCATCATGGGGAGGATTTTCCATATCCACTTCCATCTGGGCATGTAGATATCCATTTACGGGTGGAGGTTGAGGTTAACTATAGTCCCAAACCTTGTCATAGTGGTTGTGTCAAGGAGGGAGGTCCTTAGCTATAGATTTTGGATGATATTCTATATGTACCAGGGCATGCTTCCCTATGTTTTTGTTGGCTTATTTATTCTAGTCATGAGCCAATGGATTGTCCAACTATTTTTTGTACTCATGCTTTTTATATGTATATGCGAGATGCTACATTTTGGTAGATCTTATGATGTGTCTTACTCATCTATACTTTTGATGCATTTCTACATTTGTTTGAGATGGATACTATGTTCATGGTTTATGTATCTTGATGGTTATATGTGTGTGACTTATGCCTGTCTAGGATTTGATTAGCTATACGACCAACTGTATGATTTTGATCCCTTGGTATATGTATATATGTGATATGATCAAAATGTCATGCTAACCTTTGTACATGTATATACTTTCGAAAAATGCATGAATCAGAAACCTAAAAGATCTTTTACAACTATGACACAACGAACTAGGAATCAAGGAATACATATAGGTGACATATAGCTAAGCAGTAGGCATTGGGCAAGATACCTATGACAACATCATATTCATCTTGATTGTTGGTGGCTGACCCGATACAAAGTCGGTTAGATAGACAAGGGGTCCGGTAATGAGAGTATATGGCCTAGTTTGTGGCAAAGAAGTTTTACAACAATCGAGAGGCATCGTGAGCAAATCTATGATTATAGGCTAGCGGATGATCCATCTGGTAAATATGATGAGGGATTGGTTTTTATTGTGAATCCATGATGAGGTGATGATCATAGAAATAAGTCATGGGGCATACATGTACATTCTAGAATTTTATGGGTGAAACTTTTTAAGGTAGAGGCCATTGATGGGATTTTTTTAGCAAGTCCCATTGGGCTCTCACAATATATATGCCCCCTTGAGGAGGAAACGTTTGATAATATGTGAGCCCTTCCATAGGGTTTCGAACTTCTCGGGTCCTAACGCTTCTTGGGAAACATCATAGCGGAGGACTAACTACCCCTTGGTAAATGTCTAAGGGGCGATGATGTAGTGAAATGAGGCTTTGACCCTCATTTTCTGTGTTTCGTTATTCTGGAGGGATCTCATTGACTTTCATCAACAAGCTCCAAATATACCAACCTTTGTAAGGTAGGGATCTCACACTCATTGGGAAGTACAACTTTTGCTGAATAGACTAGCTGGACGGGTGTGAACTTTGTAGACACTTTGATTGTTGTGTGATATGTCGACAAGGATGAGAATGTAATGTCCCCTAATAATAATAAAATAAGTATAATAAAAAATAAATAATATTAAATATAAGTAAATATATAATAAACACTAAAGAAAAGATAATAATGGTAAATAAAATAGTAAAAATCAAGGAAACGTAATAATAGTATATAAATAATAAAAAATAATAAAGAAAAGATAATAATAGGAAATAAATGATAAATATTGGAAGAGAATATAATAATAACAAATAAATAAAATGTAAGTAATAAACTACAGTTCTAAATAAATACATATAAAAATAGTAAAAATAACTAAAGTTAACAAAAAAATAAAAAGGAATAAAATAGGAAAGAGTTAAATTAAGAGAAATATTAAATTAGATAAAACTTAAAATAAAAATCAAAAAAGTTGTGTGTTGACACATGGAGTGTCTACATGCGGACCCCTTTTCATTGTTTGGTCTATTTAATGGACAATGAGGAGGATGAGATTCATCCATTCCTGCATCTATTCTCTTGGGAGAAAACTATTTTGAGACAAAATATTACTTGGTAGTAATACGTTGATTCAAGGCTTAAGGGTGGCCAACTGTAGAAATATTATGTGTAGATGAGCTTACGATTGGGTGGAGAGTCGTCTCATGTCAAGTCCCTATATTGCTAGTGTAACCCATTATTGTTATTAGTACAACCCCCTTATTATATTTTTGTTCCCATGTAGTCCCCATATTGTTATTATTCTGCTTCATAGGAGGCCAATATTGTTATTAAACAATGTAAGCTTTGAAACGAACACTGGTACCGTTACCCATTTCATAGAGATAGCAAAAAAGTGACGAAATTTTGAAAAGGGGTGATGGAGAATACACATGTTTTTTAAGAGCATAGTCTTTGGCACTTTAAATTTTTTTATGTACATTGCATTTTAGAATGGTAATGATTTTCATGCTGATTTAAGAAAGTGGTAATTCTGCATCAGGCTCTTTTTTTAAAAGACTTGTTTTTTGACTTTAAATTTTCTAATGTATGAAATGTGAATAATTATTTTCTAAATTTAATAATTTTTGAAGTGGTCTTATTCTTCATATTTTCTTGTTTTTATTTTAATTTTTTTTTTGTAGTGAGGTTTTTATTGTTTTGCATATTTAAAGAAGAAGGTCGATATTTTAAATTTTCGATATTCTACGTATTTATACATCATTAATTAATTTTTCAATCCACATGAAATAATTGTCTCTAAAAACAATAATTTTTAACAATTGACATAAAAAACCATTTTTAACATAAATATAACTAAAAACCTTCACAGTTTGATAATTATTTGTAATTTTTTGTTAGAAATGACATGTCAAGATCACAATTTTTATAGGAAAGTTTTACTAAAAATGGTTAAATAATTTTTTTTTTGAATTTAATGTCAAAAAATTAGTAATATTCATTGTTTAAAAAAAAAAATATTAACATAAAAATTAATGCGAAAACCACATAATACAAATATTGAATGCATAACAACCTTAAATGATTGCTCTTTCTTCTCATAAAATGTCAAAGTCAAAACATTACAAGTATAACTAATTAATAGTTACAAAAAATGAGCTTGATTTCCAAGCATAAATTAAATTTAATCAACAATGTCATGTAATCCAAACTCTTCGTCCTCTAGAGTTTCATCATTGTCTTCTTCCACAATATTTTGTGCTTCATTTTCTTCATTTTCCTCATCTAATGGATCTTTGATGTTTGCGAATCTCCCAATGTATGCCTTTCCAATCATTTCGTGTAACGGTGGTTGGGGTTCCTTTGTCTTTCTTTCCACACGTGATTCACTAAAGTCCCCTTTCTTCAACCCAATTTCTTGCATTTCATCTGGAAGAAATTGAAGAGCACTTATTCATCGACTATATTGGATCTTTTTCAATGGAAATACACTTTCCTCCTTTTGGAAAGCAACATGCTAGTGTTGTATCTAATTATGAACCACAAAATAAATAATGAAGTAAATTAGTACAATGACATATAAATTAAGAAATAACATATTGGTCCACGTGGGGTAGCTCAAGCGGCAAGGGCCGTGGAAATGAAGTCTCATGGAACCGGAAGTCTTGGGTTCAAATCTTGGGCTACGCTTCCCCCGTTGAGGGGTACTTAATGGACATGTAAATCAGAGAGTCCTGCCCCAGCTTACAAAAAAAAAATAAAAATAACATATTGAAATTCAATTCCATTTAATAAAACTTACATGTGCCAGAAAATAAATCCATAACCCAATCTCCCTCATTTGAACATATGTTTATAAGATAGTTAATCAATAACTATGGTTTTTGATAAATGTTAACTATCTCTCCTTTTTCTTCTTTGACTCCATATGTTAGTTTTCTCATAACAACATCATAAATCAGTATTTGACTATGATTCTTTCCATCTACCCGATTAAAAATCATAGACATATAACTATCATTTTTTGCCCAACTATCAACATGTATGAATTCAAAACCATTTATAAATAGTTGATCTTCACAGTTAAGAAGATTTGACTTTTGCTTGTAACATGAAATAGTAAAAGTTCAATTAACTTGTACATAAATGATTTTTTTAACATTAATCGAATATTTTAAACATCTTATCATGTTAGCTACAACCTTGAATTTGTTTTCCCCTTTAATCTTGACAATAACATTGTCAATTGTGTGTCTCAATGAAATGTCACAAATCTCCACAATGGTGATGACGTGACTTCTAAAAATCTTGCAACCACTTTAATAAGAGCTTGATAAATATAAGGGTTACTATCATAGTCAATGTTTGGAATATTGAAACCATGGGGAATATCTGCAATAATCAGGGCATAATCCCTTGTAGATATGAGTTTAGCAATGTCTTCACAATTGCCTTGTACTACTTGATATTGAATAGTGTCAACCTAATTCCAAATGAATCGAGTAAGAGTTGGATCAAGTTCAACATTCTTAAGAAGTTTATTCTTCATTCTTTCGATCTTAATTTTTTCAATAAAGGTTCTGAAACCATCTGGTGCTCCATTTGCATCCTTCTTCAACTTTTATAAAATAAACAAATATATGTGTAAGTTATAAATTAAAAATAGTAATTCAGATGAATAAAAATGAATGTATAAATCAATGTACATTTTTAAATGCAATATTAAAAAACAATTAATGTTGTTGTAAAACTTGAATCTGGACAGTTTTGTACAGGATCATCCCAATTATCTTCATTCAACAATTTAACCATTTGTTCTTGAATTTTCATGTAAACTTTGTGACTGCATAGATAAAGTAAAAAAATTTAATATAATGATATGTATAAAAAATGCTACCAAGAACAATATCTTATATTTAAAAGAAAATTATCATCTAGTAATAAATAAAAGTAATTCAACAAACTTACTTTTGAAATTCCTTAGACATTTCCTCCCATGATAATTCCTCTCACCTCAAATGAGATAATATTTCTTTGACAATATTTTCATCCTTCACTCGTTGTAATTCTCGCCAAGGTGTGATAGTCATATCCTCTAGAAGTTGGTTCATTTCAGGACCTGATTTATTGTTGCTACATATCAATGCTTTAGACCTTTTGACCTTCTAGTTTTTAATGCCAATGTTCTCCCACATGCTAAAAATTTCATTAATCAACTCCCATATCTCTCTAGTTCTAAATTTCAACTGGAAAATGTTGTCAACACCTTTGAATAAATCTCTAGCTTTGCCGCCTTTGCCACCTTTTGAATTGGTTTTCTCTTCAATTTGATAGCCTATTTCAATACAACATTCCTTTTGGATATTTATAGTAACATCTATCCTATCGCCACCACATTTTTCTTCAAATTCATTATGAATAAATCTAACCATTTGGATGAAAGTCATAGATATCCTATATTCATTATCTGAATTATGATCCCATGCTACTAACGTTTCTTCTGTATATGGTAAACCAACATAAATGATACATTTCATTGTTTCAAAACATGGGTTATTGGGATATTGTTGCATCAGCCTTCTTTGAGCTTCTACAAAATGGTTCCCCCCAAGCACATAATAATTGTATTCAAAACATTTTAACTTATCAAATGCTTCTTTGTTGGGAACTTGAACTAGATCAACAAGAAGCACATAATTAACCACATCAGCATATGGATTGTACCTCATCAATGTATTCAAGTTGTGAACATGTAGATGGCATGGCTTTTTAATTTGATATTTACATTGTCCTTCACGTGTCGTATAGATTTGTCTCACATTAAGCTGAAATGTACGACCAACATCAATTAATTTTCTCTTTGTCAAGTTCAGTTGAATGGCATTTTGTTTTTTTTTATAATTCCATCCTCTAAATCAGATCTTAGTGTAATGATTTCTCAGCTCACTTTGAAGTTTCACTAGGTTCTTGGTTGTTGGTAATAGCTACTTCAAAAATTTTCAACTTTACTTTTCTTTCTCTTAACATTATCATCATTAACTAGAATAGATTTATTCTCAGGCATTGTTACTTTTGGTCTTCTAGGACTCTTCTAAGTTACAATGCCATCCTTAGTAATGATAACATATTCTTCACTTCCAGTTTCAACCTTCCCATCTTCAAAAGTAACTTGTATACTTTTCTAGGTTGATCCACTAGAGGTTTTCTTTTTTCTGATCCGTTAGATGTAGTTTTGTAGCATCATGAATTACTACATTTTGCTTGTTTGCCATATCTTCTTCTGACACTGAGTAGAAACTGTTGACGACTTTCATAATATCATGCTCTATGAAATGAATACCTCCCAACCTAATTGCACAACTTTCAACAAAATTATTCCAAACAAAATATCATATATCAATAAAAACAAAGTTATAAAAACATAGTGAGACAGTTACAAGAATGCAAAACACAAATATAAATAACAATAATTATGATATTTTGTGTCATCTCATTTATGATTTGTTTACACAACTTTGTAAATACCCCTCTCTTGTCATACAATGAATATGATAACTGGTATTTAATCCTTTCATGTGACTTGGATAGTTTTGTAAGTATGTAAACAACTTCACTATCCGGTACCAAACACATGTCGATGACCTTTCCCATAAACTCATAAATTCTGCTATCATTAGGTATATCAACATATAGATATATTTGCACATTTTAGCTTTCTCTATCTTTCACATACCACACATTTGATGGAAGTTTTACTTCTTTCGATTTATTCTAGTTTAAAATCATGTTCTTATCGTTTGAGGCACTTGAAAGATTTGTAGCCATCAGCTTAGGTGGGGTTCATTCACCAATGTTTTTTGAAGATCCATCTTTAAGAGTCTTTGGTGCAGAAAGATTCACAGAAATCTTCTTTGATGCCATTTTATTGAAGAAAAAAAAGATACATAAAATTATTAAATCATAAAAAAAAACTTAAATTAACAAAGAAAATGATAAATGATAATCAATTTTATAAACCATAACAATTAAAAGAACTAAAATAAGAAATTTAAAAGATACATGACCTTATCGCCACACCTTGAAAATTGGTTGGCCAACCAAGTCCGTTGTTGGGTCTAGCCCCCTAGCCCACCCTAGCAGCCCAACAACTGCCCCCCTCTCGAACCCCATCACCACCCCAACCTAGTGGCCCAATGATCCGTGGTGGTGGAGGGGAAATTACTAGCCCCTGCCCCACGCTCGAGGCCCAATGACCCATGGGGGTGGTAGGGCCATTTTTGGAATCACCTTGCCACCCCCTTCGATCGTTGGGCCATCAGGATGCGGTGGGGTGCCGAGTAGCCAACCCTAACGCCCCTAATCTGCGGTCTCGTTTGGACACTATGAGCATTATCGGTCCCACCATGCTCACTCTAGATGTAATGGGTAAATTTGGTCCGCAAAACATTTTAATTTAAAAAAAATTAACCTTCATTAAACTTATTTAATTTTAAAATTTGCAAAGAAAAAAAATTAACTAACCTTTCAACAGCGAGAATCCTCCATTGAATACGTTGTTGATATTTATGTAGTTGTTCCACAAATTCGCTCCAAGTATTTTAATGAACCTCGGAAATCCTTGATGTGATATGACTAATAGTGATAATGAAATTTATTATATAGGTGCAATTACGGAAATGTTTTACCAGACAGTTAATGTGGGATTAATTTATTTTAGAAGGTATTATAAAAATTACAAAAGGCCATTAAATTGTCTAGTAAATATTATATAGTTTAACTATTAAATTAATTTAGTTAAAATATTTAATTTACAATTTTAAATTTAAAGATTTATTTCATAAAAAAATAGTTTAAATATTTCAATAAATTGTAGAATAAAATATTGGAGGGAAATAAATGAAAATAAATTTTTGGAGGGAAAATTTCATTCTTAAAGCTATATAATATCATTAGAAGAGTTTGCATTTGTATCATTCAACCTCTTCTATTTGAAAGGGATGGATTTTTCTAATAGTGAATTTTCACTTTGTGAAGCATCAACATCTTCCTCGCGTAACAACCCTATTCATATTGATGAATATAATGAAAATTCTTCCTCTATGAATAGAAAGTCAATTCTTCCACTCAGTCCTAATCCTAAGAACTAGAACACTGATGAAAGAGAGGATGAAGAATTTCAAATAAATAAAGAGTCATGGTTTCCACTTAGTCCTAATCCTAAGGATTATGAGAGCAAGAATGATGAAGAGCATGACGATGAATTTCAAAACAATGGAGTATCACGGTGTCTACTTAGTCCTAACCTCTAGACTATAAAAGCAGTAGTGATGAAGAGCATCATGATTATTTTCAAAAGAGTGGAATGTCATAGTGTCCACTTAGTTGTAATCCTATGGACTATGACAGTAGTAGTGATGAAGAGCATGACGATAAATTTCAAAAGAATGGAGTTTCATGATTTCCACTTAGTCGTAATCCTAAGGACTATGAGAGTAGTAGTGATGAAGAGAATGATGAAAAACTTCAAAAAAATGGACTGTCATAGTGTCCTCTTAGACCTAATCCTATCGACTATGAGAGCAGCAGTCATGAAGAGCATGATGACGAAATTCAAAATAATGGAGTGTCACGATGTCCACTTAGTCCTAATCCTATGGACTATGAGAGCACTAGTGATGAAGAGCGTGATGAAAATTTTCAAAAGAATGTAGAGTCACAGTGTCCTCTTAGTCCTAATCCTATGGACTATGAGAGTAGTAATGATGAAGGACAGGATGAAGCACTTAGTCCTAGTGATGAAGGATAGGATGAAGGAGTATGAGAGTAGCAGTGACAAAGAATAGGATGAAGGAGTATGAGAGTAGCAGTGACAAAGGATAGGATGTGGCATTTTCAATAAGTAAACACTCACATTTTTTACATATTCCTAATTCTATGCACTATGAGAGGAGCACTGACAATGCACATGAGGAAGAATATCCAATAAACATTGAGTCAAATTTTCCATTTAGTCCCAATTCTAAGGACTATGACAATAGAACTGAAGAAGGGGAAGATGAAGAATATCCTCCAAGTCAGTATTTGAAAATCAAAGCTGATCATAGTGTGGATAACATTCCTCAGAATGATTATGAAAATGCTTATATAAATGATGATCCAATGATGGAGATGTTTCCAAGAAATATTGTATCGAGGAGTAGGAGCAGACCTTTTTGAATCAATGCAAGATGTTCTAGTTAGACAAGGGGTAGAATAGAATATCTAATGAGAACAAGTTCTATCAATGCTCTCAATTCAAGTTAATGTTGTCAAAAACATTTCTTGAGACATATGGATTTCAAATTTGCATTAGAGAAAAGGAAGAGATATCTTTCAATGAATAAAATCATGTAAAATTTATATTTAATTGGGTGAATGCAATCTACATTTTCAGGTTATGATTATCATAGTGGGTCTTTATTTATCTGTAGAAAGGATTTCAAAATGTTTCATTTGATGTGTAATTTTCATCTCTCAAGAATCCAAGAAAATTTGGAAAAGATCCCACATTTTATTCAGAAATATGTCATAAACGATAGTTTGGGCCATTATCAAATACTGCAATGTCATGGATGAAATATTTCTTTTCAAAGCGTGGAGAGTATATGACAAATAGGGAGACCATATATATTACAGATAATTTTTCAAGATGATAAATCTATAACTTATACAAAGAATATGCAGAAGGTGCTAAGGGACATGGTCGGTTTATTACATATCAATATTTTGTGAAGGTTTGGCAAAGAGAATTCAACAATGTCTATATTCCTAAGAATACAAGGATGAGGATTTGCAGTACATGTGGTTCTCTTAAATAAAAAAAGGACGAATTTAAAGGTTCAGAAATATGTAAGTATTCATAACTTTAAATTTTAAAATTGTATAGTCATCAACTATGAAAATATATTTCTTAATGCCTTTCTTTTATGTTGTGTAGATTCAATTGTAAAAGAACTTCAAGAGCATTGCAAACAACAAACAACTGAAAAGAAAAAAAAATTCAAGCATCAAAAGAAGTGTTATGATAATCTGAATAAATTTTGGGTTTGATAATTGATGGTATGGACCAGAAGAAAACAATTTTACCACATTTTGTTTGCACACCCAAAAATTTACAGGAGGAAATTTTTATTCAATATCACTTGGTCGGTTGTATGGTCTTCAATGGGATAATGTTGCCAAGGGTGTACTTCACAACTCCAAATATTCATAATGATGAAAATATGACAATAACCATAATTCATGATGTTCTTTCTCATTGGTCTGGTAATCTTCCTCAAGTTTTGTATCTACAGTTGGACGACAGTTGTCATGAAAAAAAAAATCAGGTTGTTTTCAGATATATAAACATGCTTGTTGAATTCAGAATTTATCAAAAGGTAAAGGTTGGTTTCCTTCTTGTTGGGCACACTCATGACCATATTGATTAGATGTTCAGTAATTTTTCAGTCACATTTAAGAGGAAGGAAGTTGGGAGCTTTCCATCATTAATTGAATGTATTAAAAAATCATACATTCTAGAGCCTAATTTTGATGTGTCGGAAGAAACTGTTGCATGCAAAGGTTTATCCTTGGATCACATGGTGAGGAGAAATGCATTGAACAACTTAATGAAATTAGCTGCCAACATGAATTTCGTATCAAAACAATTGATGGGAAAACACTAATATGTGGCAAGAAGTATTCAGCTACTATAGAATGGGCACCATCATCAGGTTTGGAATTTTTGAAATTCATTCTATATCATCCAATATTTGCATCAAAAATATTGTTATTACAATTAGTTGGTGAAGTTCATAATGCATGTAGATAGAATAGAGATATAACTTATTTTGATTTCCTAGCAAAAATTAAAAAATGTCTTAGATATACATATGAGTACTTTGATATTGCTGATACAGTTTGGTGGGAGTCAATTTTCAATAATCAAAGTGATATCATTTCAACAACAAAAAATGAACATATACCTCTGAAAAATCGATTTATTTGGCCACAATATGTGTTAAATGAACATGAGGAAATAAACATTGTTGAACAATAACAATTTTAGGGTATTATTAATTCTTCATAGGCAAAGGAAAGAGAGATGTATATTGGTTCCAAAAGCTCTCATGCATAATGTGAAGCCATGGAAGACATTTACATGGGTTCAGTATAGGATATTAAGGACTGTTGCATGATCATAGTGTTAGAAGATGGAAATCCCAATGCCTATCCATTCTAGCTTGCTAAGGCTATAAAGGTCTTTACAGGAAATGTGGATGTTACAGGTGTTGAAGTACACTGGTATGCCACAAATACATACCCATTAAATGGTGTTTATAAGCCAAAGATGGTAGTTCAAAAAAAAATGGTGGAAAGAGAAAAAGAAAGGGTGCAAATATAAAACGTCGTTGCACAGACCTCCTAAAATTGGAGGATGTTGACATAATGGTTTATGACTTCAATTTAACAAAGAGAGGAACTCTTCACTTCAAGGCGATATAGATTCCTAAAAGGTTGTTACCAGAAGGAACATTGTTGAGATGGGAGTTTGCTAAAACTAGTCATAGATCCAAAAGAATTTTGAAACTTGAAATGGTGGGCATGCGTGTGGACTCAGATGGGGCACTAGTTCATGAAAGAGAAGAATATGGAACATCTTCGTCTGCATCCATCCATTCATTTGAAGATGTGAATATTGATGGTGTGCAAGAAAATATCAGTGGTTTTGAATAATTGTCTAAGACAATTTATATAACTAATGTTTGCATCATATCTTGAAATAAAAATTTTGATTTCCATATGGTGTTAAATCAAAAGTTATGAGTCATTTTTATGATGTTGGATTGTATGTCTTAATTATGATGATTTTTATTGTTTAGAATATCAACAATGCAACATTAAATTAGAGATATAATGTATGTTTCATTCAATATACAAATAATGACATTTTGATTAAGTTAGTCATGTAATTTGTTCACAATTTCATGGTTTTTCAATTTTATGGTTGAAAATATTCCAATTTCATTTGTATATTTAATGTTATGGTTGAAAACAATTATAATTTTACCAATATTTAGTGTGATGTTATTATATTCTTAACAACATGGATGAAACTAATAGAATTTTAATTTATTTCACTTCCCATTATTTTATCATTATGGTCATTATTAAAACATGTTGAATTTATACTTATGAAAGAAAAATGTTATTCTACCACAAACATTAGTGTGTTTTTCCCGCATAAACAACTATTCTTTTGCACATAAAAATTCGGCTTTACTAGAATTTTTAAAAAATGTTTAAAACTGACTCTAAAAAAAAACATCGTTCCAGTATCAACACTTTTCATTTTGAGGGTGTTTTTTGCACAAAAATTTCATTTTCACTGCAATTTTTAAAACATGTTTAAAATTGACCCTAGAAAAAAGAACTATTGTTCTAGTATACACACTTTTTGTTTTTAGCATTGGTTCTGGTGTTTTTTAGGGGTGTTTTGCCTAGAGTTCCTGTTTGGAGTTTATAGTTCCCATTTCGAAGTTTACATTGTTATTATTGTGCCCTTAAATTATTATTGTTATGTGGGCTCTAATTATATTATGACCCCTTAGAATTCTACATATAGAATGGAGGTCTCTTCATTTGTATCATCCAACAATTATTCATTTGTGGAATGTAAAGGAGGTTTCCCCCTTAAATGGGCTTATTTTGAAGGCATTGATCTCTCTTTTATATTTTTTTATGAGCTCGTTCCATAACGTTTGGTACCAGAGCTTTGAGATTCTAAGTTTTCATTACTCCAAACATTTTCTCTATAACTTTTTTTCTACGACATTTGAAAACCTAAAACAAAACCCATTTGAGCTGAAATATTGGTGAAGCCCAGGCCTAAATTTCAGATCTTGTTTCGCTATATTTTCAGATATATGGTCGCAAACATTTAGGGTTTTTGTAGGCTCCCGAATTAAACTCCAAACAGATGACCTTGGGAAAAGCGTCATAACTCTATCTCTGAGCATCTGATTCAAATTTAATCAAAATTGATAGAAGATAGACAAATTGTTGCCTATTGGGTATCACTTTCACAACCTAAGTTCGAAACAGTGACATGTGGCACATCATAGAAATTCACTCTACTGAACCAAACTATAATTAGGTCATCGCGGGAGATTGGACATAACACTTTCTTTAGGAATCCAATTGTGATCAGACTTTCAGCATTGGAAAGAGGACTCAAAGATCTATCATAAACCAAAATTTCATAACTTAATGATATGAAGTTATAGAGTTACAATCATTTCAAGATCGAGCTCGTAAAAAAGAAAAAGAGATATGAGGAAGTTTGATGGAAAGGAACTGGTAAATTGGATACTACAAATGGAGCATGTTAGAATTATGATACATGCGTTGTACTTGATGGAAACCCACTTACAACACAACAACTCACTTGTATATGGTAACTAGATGAATCTATGTAACTAGATTAATCTACAGGAGAGATATCATATGTGATAGAATGCATGGCAGTTTTGTTTACAGATTTGACAAAATGCAGGGCAGTTCAAAGGAATCCATTTAGAGGTAATGTACAATCGAAAATCACGTTATAACAAGTCTATTCAGGGGGGTAAAAGTAATGGTACAAAATAATAGGATGAAGGATCAAAGGACTACATATCATAATCAAGAAGTTGAATAAAAGGGACATTTTCAGGTATGTTAAGTTGTATATGTCGGTTCATTGTACAAAAAGAGTGTGTACACATGGGTTCATTGTATAAAAAGAAAAGAGAATATACGTATGCATGCACTTTCATAGATGAAAAAGTGTGTATGGGATGAAGAATTAAGGAAATTAAGGTGAAAGAATACCAAGGGTCAATACCATGGTATTAACCCACAATATTGAGTGGGGTAACGATAATTTGATCCCTTCAAAGAATACCACAGATCCTAAGTGTGTTTTTTGTTCAAGGTATTGGATCGAGGTTTTGGTCCAAGGTATTGGTCTGAGGTTTTGGTTTGAGGTTTTTGGTTCTAGGTATTTGGTCCTACGTGGTTTTGGTCTGAGGAATTGACAAAGGATCTAAGTATATAAGGAGGTATAGATCAAAGGGTTAAGTGAAAATGTAATGAATATCTTATGAAGTGCTGGATCAAAAGAAAACATGCATGTTATGGGTTTTTGATGCTTTGCTTGAACTAGACTAAGTATGCATCTAAGTGTTCGATGATGGATGAGATAAAGTGATGGATCGGGATCATAATGACTTATCATTATGTGATTTGATAATGGAAATGCTAGATCTGACTGCCAACATATGTTTTCTCCTTTATATGTGATGATCTGGGTATGTCTGAAGTTGGGAATTGCAGCGAAGTTATAAGTAAGTATTTTCATATCTATATTCTAGCTCACTTTGGTGAACGTGCGTATACATGCTGGTTCGAATTTTCCAATTTTTGTATGCGAAAGAAAATCTTGATGTTCAAGGATGACTGATCTATCATATCACTGATGTTGTTTTATTATTGTCTGTCAACGAAGTCTTCTTAGATCTAAAAGTAAAAGTGAATGCTTAAAGAGTTTGTTTCTCATTAATTAATTGATTGAGAAACAGGGGTGATCCTTGTTGCTATCTGTTTAGAACTCTATAATATGATAGTAGATCTTTAGAATGATTGCTACAGTTTGTGGTTCAGAGGTTTTATGATTCAGTATCTTTAGAGGTATCTACAGGTTGGGGAAAAGGAAGTAGGGTATACATTCATGTTTTCTTCATTAAAGGAGTGTATACATTCTAACACATGCCTTTTGAGGCTATAGTTAGTTATGGTTATTGACGATGTGTTCTAGGTTCAGATCTATGTACTGGTTACAATGATTTGTTTGTTCTAGGTTATTGGTTTGAATGAATGATTGATTCAGTTGTGTCATAGGTTCAATGATTGTTTGATTAAATTGTGTCAAAAGTTTAGATTTTTTAGTTATTGATTTTTTTAGTTATATCAAGGATTGATGATTGGGTTTCAGTTATATCAGATATTAATTATGTTTCAGTGATTGGTTGATGCAGATGTATTTGATGGTTGTATTGCAGTCCTGATTGATTTTGAGCTTCAATGTTACTAATGGGTCCAGAATGAAAATTTGATGAAACGTGGCCTTCATATATTATTATTGTCTACCATGAGTATCCAGTGTGAAAATTTATGAAATGTGGTCACTAGAGGATACTAAGTGTTGGAGTCTTCAGTGAGGAAGTTGAATCTTCTTGCCAGTAGTGGCTGGTGATTTGATCAGGGGGTTGGATCTACCTTTGAGTAGCAGCTGGAGAATTAGTGAAGGTTGTAACCTTCTGTAGGTCGGAGCCTATGTACTAGTAAATATATCGGCTAGTACAAGAACTAGGGGTTTTTAGCTCCCTTTCAGAAGAAGCTGGAGAATGAGAGAAGGTTGTAGCCTTCTGTAGGTGGGTGCCTGCATACTGGTATGAGTCTCCACCAATACAAGAATGTGAACAGATTTTAAAATGAGACAGAGATGATAGCAGCAGGTGGTTTTCATCCACATTACTTTCCACCTTAAATATTAGTGTTCATATGTGTTTCTTATGTGTGATGGTTTATTATATTATTACTTCATATAGTTACTGTTTAATGTTTAATATTACTGATGCACTAATTAAAGAACAACATATGATTAATTAACTGAATCGTAAGTTCAGTGGATATACGTTGGTTGCCTTAAGAACAGTTACATGCACATGCGAATTCCATTCACTAAGGTAGTGTATATAAATTTGATTGTGGAAATGAAAAAGTTATTGATTTGTAAGTATTGATTCATCCCCCCTTTCGATATTATTTCCAACAATTGGTATCAGAGGAGGTCCTTTGGCAAAATCTTGATTGCTTGAAGGAGATCCATAGAAACAATGGGAAATAAGCTAAAGAAGAAAACACCTCAAAAGAGGAAGACATCTAAGGGGAACTGTGATAGTGGAAGAGACGATTGACCATTATGTGGAAGCAACTCCTCATATTTAGAATCACCTCAAAATGAAGAAGAATAAACAAAATAATTATCAAGTATGAATTTGTTATCCTCTAGTGATACATTTCTCTGTTGATTTGAAGATAATAAATGTGACAGCGAAATTTTTTTTTCTCTTATGGGTGAAAGAGAAATAAATCAAATAGAGGTAGAATTTAAAAAGCTCATAGATGCAATTAGAGAGGGTCTAGACCCTAATTGAGAAAAGGGAATGTTCCTACAAAGAAGAAGTTACCATATTAAAATCCCAGTTGGAGGATGGAAACAAAGTAAGAAAGAAGTACAAGGAAAAGGAAGACTGATGTCAAATGTTGCAGGATGAAGTGACATCATTGAGAATTGAAGCGAATGAAAATGACACAACAACCATGGAGATTTTAGAAGGAACCAGCTACTGTGAATCTCTCGAAGGTGTGATCCTTTCTCTAAAGGAAGATCTCAAAAATTCAAATAAGAAGAACGAAGAACTATCCAAACATTTCAAGAACAAGAAAATGAAGTTCTCAATTAAGGAATTTAGTGGAAGAAGGAATAAAAGCTGAAGAAATCATGAAGAAGTAGTATCTTGAAAAGGAAGAGAACTATCAGGTTGAGGTAAATATCCTAAAAGGTAAATTAGAAGAAAAGGATAAACTTTTACGAGATAGTACTAAGATTTCAGATAACATTCTTAGTAGTCAAAGGTATCCTACCATCAAATTTGGTCTTGGTTTTCATGAAATTGTTGAAGGTGAATCTAGCTCACAAAATGAAGCAAGGAACTCTAGTACAGAATCAGAAATTTTGAACAATGAGATAAGAGGTCAACCACATCAATAACCAAGGAAAGAAATTCTTCAAAGAAAATCATTTACTCCTAACTATGTAAGTGTTAATCAATTCTTTCCTTCGATTAATAATGTTGAATGTTTTATATGTCATAATTTTGGACATGTTGCAGCTAGGTGTAGAAGTAGAATGATTCAAGATAATAACAATCACATAGAAAAATCATCAAATTTCAAGTACTTTGTTAGGCCCCTATACTACTAGTGAAACCCCTTATTATTAATAGTACAACCCCCTTATTATATTTATGTACCCATGCAGTGCCAATATTGTTACTATTGTGCCCCATTGAAGCCCACTATTGTTATTATTGTGCCTTACATTACTATTGTTATGTCAGCTCTAATTACATTATGACCCCTTAGACTCCTATATATAGAAAGGAGGTCTTTTCATTTGTATCATCAAAGAATTGTTCATTTATTTAATTTAAATGAGGTTTCCCCCTCGAAGAGGCTGAATTCTAAGGCTTTGATCTATCTTTTTTATCTTTTTGTGAGTTGGTTTAATAACATTTGGTATCAGAGCTTTGAATTCTAGGAATTTGAACTATAACGTTTTTTCTACGATGTTTCAAATGGTACAAAAAAAACTCATTTGAGAATAAATCTCCTAAACCTCGGGTCCAAATTTTAGAGCTTTTCACACGATATTAGTTGAGATAAGGTATGAGGAAGTCGGTCTTTTTGCAAAATCCTGAATTACATTTCAAATAGGTGACGTAGGGAAAATAGTCATAATTTTTGTTTTGAGCATCAATTTGAAATTTCATAAGAAGTTACAAAAATAGGACATACTTTAGTTTCATGTATATATTTTTCAGATCCTAGGGGTGAAATAGTCACACGTGGCACTTCCTACAAGTTCATTCTTCTGAAAAGGTATATAATCAGGTCATCTTGGGAGATTGTGCATAACTCTTTCTTGGATAATCTAAATTCGATCATACTGGTGGCATTTGAAAGAAGACATAGTGGGTTACTGCAGATCACAATTTCAAAACTGGAAGATCTACAATTACAAAGATACATCAGAGGCAATATCGAGCTTCTAAAATCAAGAAAACGCGATATGATGAAGTTTGATGTCAAGGATCCGGTAAATTGGATATTTCAGATGGAGCAATATTTTGATCTACATGGTGTACCACTATTATAAAAGGTATGTATTGCATCTTCATATTTAGAACCGCATCAATTTTTATGGTATAAAGTGCTTTGTTCTCGTAAACAACTTGTTATGTGGTCAATTCTCAAGGAGGAAATGATAGCACATTATGAGGATACAAAGAGAAACCCCTTATTTAGAGCAGCACCACAATGATTGGAAAGAGTAAAAGGGATTTTTTACATAGTGGAAAGTAATATTATGGCAACAAGGAAGCCTACCCCTCACAACTATAAATATGGAAGTGTTGTTTCTCCTAGCCTTCCACAACCTACAAGGGTTACACCACAACAATTAGAAGAAATAAGAGAAAAAGTTCTTTGTTACAATTGTGATAGCAAATAAACTAAAGGTCATAAGTGGGCTGAGAAGAAGTTATTTTACATAAAGTATGAAGAAGAGGAAGAAAATGATCAAGAAACATCAAAATAAGAGGATATATGCCAAGACCCAACCCGAGAGAAAGAATAAATGAATTAGACCATATCTTGTAAAGCATTGGCAGGAATTACCACTCCTCAAACTCTCAATATAGAAGGACATATCAAGAAGAAAAAGGTGCACAAAGTGAAAGATCACATCAAGAAAGAAGAAATGAATCCAACCATATCTTGTAATTCATTGGTTGGAATTACCACTCCTTAAACTATCAAGATAGAAGGGAATATCAAGAAGAAAAATGTTCAAGAAACGAAAGATCACATCGAGCATCAAGAAATGAATCCGACCATATCTTGTAAAGGATTGGAAGAAATCACCACTCCTCAAACTCTAGAGATAGAAGGACATATCAAGAAGAAAAAGGTTCAAGCAGTGAAAGATCATATCGAGCATCAACAACAAGTTCACCAACTTTTAAAGGATAACACCACTTCAATGCAAAATCAAACGAAACAACAGGTAGATCAACATCGTAGTGAAAACTGTTTTGATTTAGATGATTGGGTATTTTTACTGCTACATCTCAAGCAAGCTATTTATGAGAAGGAAATGTTGGCAATACTACATGCACTTAAAAAATGGCGACCTTACAGAATGGGAAGACTCTTCAAGGTAAAAATGGATCATGATAGTCTTAAATACTTTTTAGAACAACTATTATCTTTAGAAGAACAGAAAAAATGTGTCATAAATATGTTGGGTTATGACCTTGACATCATCTATAGAAAATGGAAGCAAAATTTTATTGCAGATGCACTCTCAAGAAAGGATAAGATTGCGGAAACATTGTTTTGTGCTAATTCTATTATCCAACCAGATTGGATAAACGAAGCAAGGGATGAATGAAATAAGGAAAAAGAAGTATGGCCACTTATTCAAAATTTGCAAAAGATCCCAATTCAAACAATATTGCTAGAAATTGAAGAGGAAGGAAAAATCATATTAGAACCTGGAGCAGTCACAGAAACAAGAACCCAACAGCTACGAAATCGATCAATTTCAGAGTATCTCATCAAGTGGAAGAACTTATGTTAGCACCTAAATCCGCCTCAGGCTGAAAGAAGGCAAAATTTAGGGTAACCACAAACCACGCTCAGTTTGGTAGCTAGCCCTACCAGAATAGGAGAGGGCTCTCTCCGAGTCACACTCAGTGAATAAATGAAACGAAAAGGACTAAGATGACTTTCAAATGAACTATTTATCTTAGGCTAGTAAGTGAGCATGAAAATAAGAAGTGATTTTTATGAATGACTGTGTTTCTGGGATGTTATGGGACCGCTGGACCTCAATGAACAGAGAACTTAACATAAAGGCACATATTATTTCGTGAGGCAAGGTAGGCGGAAAGCATCACAATTTTAACTTTAAGATATGGCGGAATGGAGAGACTGATTAAGAAGGTGAAAAGGGCATGGACAACATGAATCCTTTTCAACAGAAGAATGAACACTGTACATGAAATTTTCCCACAGGTAGACCAATAGAATTGAATTCTACCTAATCTCACTCAAACAATTTCACCAGAAATGAATACGAAATGAAACTATGGAACATAGCAAAGAAATGGAGAGATTGATTAAGAAGGTCAAAAGGGAATGGACAACATGAATCCTTTTTAACAGAAGAATCAAACACTGTGCATGAAATTTTCCCACAGGTAGAGCAATAGAATTGAATTCTACCTGATCTCACTCGAAAAATTTCACCAAAAATGAGTATGAAATGAACTATGAAACATAACAAGATAGATATGAAACATAAGAGACACACTTGCTACACTAACAACCGCAGGGATCTCATGAAACAAAGCCACTGCCTTTAATTAATTCTCTGTGAAAATATATAGTGCAGAAAGAAAGTTTCTTTCCCACAGTCTCCCAGAAGTTACAAGCCAACCAACCCATTGCAAATAACTTGCATACAATATATAGAATGTGTGAGGAAGAGATAGAACACCCAAGGGTTGGGGAGTTACTCAAATCATTACAAAATGGAGATGGAGAGCCAACCATCAGCTACAGGTGCAGCGCTGCAAACATGGCATTTGGCTTGGGTGACCGTTTTCCTTCCTTCGCCACTTGGATAGAAGCCAATCTGGAGAAAAAACATTTTAAATGCTGTCTTTGGTGCCAAAAAACCGAAGTGTAGATGAGGGAGAAGTCACGAACCGAAATTTCGTGAAACGGAAGTAAATTGACAATTTTTCCTCTGTGCGCTGCGCCATTTTGTCTGTGTGTCGCGCTACTTTAGGGCCTGTTTTGGGGCACTTCCAGGTGTCCAAAATGTGCCCAAGTGGGCTTGTTGGAAAGCCAGTCTTATCTAATTTCTAACCCCACTAGAATTTTTGAATTTGGTGCTCATGTGCCCCTCCAAATATTCATTCTCCCAAGACTGCTTTTTGTGTGTCAAAAAAGTGGCAGAGAGGCCATTTTTGGGTGTTTTTTGACCTTTAGGAGACTCATATTTTGTCAAAATTTCTTGCCCGGACACCAGTAGTCATGATTTTTCATGTTGAATCCAAAAATGCAAGCCATTCCTCATTTTGAGCTCTATAATTTTAGGGTCGCACCAATGGCACGTAGCACAGGGAGAAAATCCCTGTTTTTTGCCTAAAAGTTTGTCAAATGACCAAAAATGCCTAAAAAATGCTCCAAATTTCTTGCCCAAATACCCGTGGTAATGATTTTTTATGCTGAGTCCAAAAAGGTAAACCTTTCTTCATTTTTAGCTCTAGATTTTTAGCGTCGCACCAGTGCACGACACACAGGGAAGCGGCGCGGTGCACTGGGCTTGAGGCGCGACGCATATAGCCTGTGCGTAGCTGTTTTTGCAAGAGACTTTTGGAGGCCTTCCCGATTTCTAAATTGGGTACAGGATAGCTCATTAGAAATTTCCTTGAGTATAATTTCCAAACCAACTAGCATTTGTGAATTTGGAGTTCATTTTCCCTGTCCAAAATCAAATCTCCCAAGACTAGTCAAAATGTGCCCAGTGAGGCTGCCTCAAGGAAGAGTGTTGTTGTAGTCAACTTTTGAAGGTGTTCCGTAACTCCACATTGAGCTCATGATAGCTCATGGGAAATAACTTGGTGTCTAGTTATCATTTGACTCATCAAGAAAGTCATCCAGCCGACTGAACTAGGAGAAACGTTTATTTTCCCAAGGTCACTTCAGAGGTGCATCAATTCGCCCGAGGCAACTATATTTTTGAGATTTCTCCAAAACCATGACACCCTGTGTACAAAGTGAAGGAGGTTTTTCTTCCTTGGCATGTTTTGGACAAAAACCGCTGTCAATTTTTCCAAATCCATATTTCCTTGCTCAAAAGAATCATTTGAGTGAAACCTACCCCGATGTGTGGAACAAGAGATTTGTCGAAATGAAGTGAAATGAAGGGGATAGGGAACTTCTAAATTCTTGAGGGAATTTTTGGAAGTAGGGAGGGATGTTAGGAAGTATGGGAAAGTGGAATATTTGAAATTGAGTGAGGGGAAGGGGTCCAAAAGGGTAAAACATAGGTCCAACCTAGAAAATTGCTAGGTTGTAGCAAGAAACTAGGGTTTATGCGACAATGAGGAATTTGGGGGATCTCAGTGATGGGAAGTGTTTGATAAGGTACTTTAAGGATAGGGGAAGGTGTATGAACATGAGGATACCAGTTTTGCTGATGATTTGACCGCCCAAGATAAATTGCCTTCAAAACCCTAGGAGAGGGAAATGACCTTACCTAGGCGCAATTGAAGCATGAACAAGGTGTAGAATGACCCAGTGGGACTTGAAATGATAATGAAAATGCTCTGAATGATGGTACACTTAGCTGAACAGTGACATGGACCAACATTTGGACAACTTTGACAAGGGTAAAAATCAAACCCTAGACCGAATGCCTTGTGACCAAATTTTTGCTTGAAGACCCACTGAAATGACAAAATTTTACCTTGACACCTTAAAATCACTTCGTAAGAGCATGTTTGATCACTGGAGGAAGGTTGTAAATACTGAAACTAACATTGGCTCCAATAGGGATGATTTCTCCTTGGAGGTGCCAAGAACTGCAGATCTTTGGGTGAGCAGACAGTGCCTTCGTCGATTGGGCTATATAGTCCATTATTCCAACAAACGAACATGACTCAATTTATTGAATGAAACTTGACTGAAACTGACTCAATGTGAACTGAAATGACTGAAAAACTTGACTCTATGCAAAAGGAAATGACTCATGACTGACTTAACTAAAACAAGAACTGACAAAACTTATTCAATGGCAGCAGTCCATCAAGATTCGAGGGTTTCAAATCATGATGACAGCCACCTGCATACTAATGCAATATGTACAATCATGTGTAATATGTCTTCCAATGTAACCAATCAAGTAGATGCCTCCTTGATTGATTCTCCGGATCAGATCTTCTGGTCAACAACAGCTACTGGTAACTGGGCCTCCAAAAACATAATTGACCACGACCTTTTACATCACTGAATACTGTAATAAACACCTTCACAGCTGACTACAACAGATGTGCCAGAGGATCTTGAAAAACATGAAGTTTATCCTCCTGCTGAAAGAACAAGGTGTCTTTCTCCTTTGCTTCTCATTTTTCTTCATAATGTACTTCAGTATGAGTATGTTCTTGATCCTCAGAAAATTCTGAACAGGTAGATGAGTGAATCTCCTCTTGAAAACACATTTCAAAACATGAAACATATGAAGAAGAATCTAAAATGGAATCCTGAATGGTCTGATCTTCGGTAGTCTGAATATATTGTAAGTCATCTTCATATGATATGACAGCTAGATTGCCTTTACATTCATCACATTCATTAATCATGAGAAAAGAAACTTCAGATGATACTTGAAACCCAACACTAACATTCATACCATCTACCAATGATTGATCCAAGGAAACATTTTCACTTACTTGAACCAAATTCTCATCTTGCTGTTCATGAACTGAATGAGCTATCTCCTCATGAAGATCTAGTTCTGGTGAGATGAGGTCAGTTAGGTTTGTACCTCTGTTTTCTCCATTTGAGGCAACCTCAACCATGCAACTCTCTTTTTCCTCCTCACCATTTTCCTCTTGATCTGATTTATCATCCCCATTATCTGAGATTGGAACATCATTTTCTTGCATATCATCTTTTATTTCCACCAGATCCGAAACAAAACTTCTTCTTTCATCATTTCCAGCCATATGGAAATCTTCAACCTGCTGATCTATAAAGTTGTTCACTGGATTTTCATCCTTTTCTTTAGAGATATTACGAAGATTCTACCTTATAAACTGAAATTCTTCGTAACAAAAGGGTATAGAATCCTCTTGCCTCATTAAATCATGTATTTTGGCTGCCTCACCTTCATCTATAATCTGACCTTGAATTGTGTTTGGTGGCTGCAAATCTGGTTCTGTATCCAAAATGATTTCATCAATCATTTCAGGGGAAGATTTCTTATTAACAACCTGCTCAAAAATTTCGCCATCTGTCTCATCTTCAACATTAAAACTGAGAGATTGTTGATTTCCTACAAGATTTTCATTTGAATATTTACTATGCAATTTACCTCGCAAAAATTGAAATGATTCAAAACAGAGAGGTAAGGAATCTTCTTGTATTGTTTGATCATATAAGCCAGCTTCTATGTCTTCATGTGCAACCTAACTATTAATGGCATTTGGGGGCTGGAACTCAGAATATAAGAAGTCTGGAACAAAGTTTTCATCTCCCTCAAAATCTGTTGCACTTTCCTCATCATTTCCATAGTTGATATGCCTCCATTGATCATTGTACTCGAGCTGCTGTAAGCGAAATTCCTCATCCCATAAACTGGCTGCTGATTTGTCTGCAAGATTAGCTTCTGTTTGGAGAGCATAATCATCATCATCATACTGATCAAATTGAGGAAAATTGTCAGTATAAAACACGTCATCAAGCATACATGTCATATTTACAGTTCTTTCTTCTCCAATATGATCTACAAAACAATCCTTATGACTACTGAGATAAGAAACAAAATGTTTTGGATCAGCCACTTATTCATGAATGCCATTTTCATCTTTTCAGTCATTTTTCTCACCATCTCTTCTACTGCACTCACCAAAATGTCAAGCTTTTCCTCTGAAGGTGTAGTTTTCTCTAGATCCACGGCTTTCATCTCTTCTTCTTTCAACCTTGCCCTTCTGATCAACAAATGAGCCTCTACATTTTCTGCATTGTTCTGCATTGCGACATTCTTTTCTCTCAGCTGAAACTCCATTTCCGGATCAAAGGAACCCGGGTAGTGCAAGAGAGCAGATCCAGGAGTGGGTCTTATATCAACCAACATTGAATATTAAACTTGATTAAATCTGGCTAAAAACTGTTGTACTGTATCCCCTCGCAGTCTTTTCAGCTGATTATACTCTTCTACGATAAGGAAAAGGTTCTGTCTGATCCTCCACCAGTCAAGAAAAACTTTGATGAACTGTTGTAAATCTGTGATGCTCACATCAGGTAGGGCTTTGAATCAGCTCTTGACTTTTCCTTGCAAAGAAAGAGCAAAAAGCCTTATACTGACATCTCCTTCATCAATTTCATAAAGGTCTAGAAAAGTCTCAACATTCTGCACATGTTTCTCAGCATTAACATTCTTACATTCACTGTCAAATCTTGGCAAGTATAGATCATATTTTTTGGGGAAAGAATGAAGAATAAAAGGTAAAACAAGAGGTTTATACCTATCTGGGATTATAACAGCTGTAGGGATATGTACCAGAGCTACGGCATCAATTTTTTTTTCTTTAGGCTCATCACTCTGAAGAGAGTCATCATAAGATGTAGGAAAAGTAAGGAAGCCATGGTCAAAGAGAAACTCACTATTTACACTTTTTGAATAGATCGAGTGAAGATTTTGATCACCTTTATCATACAACAAATTCTGAAAAATTTTGGGGGCAGCTTCAAGAACAAAGAAGAAGTAATTTACAAGAAAGCAAAGTAGAATCTGAATACCATTCCACTTTGGATACCCAAACTTTGTGTAAGATCCTTCCATTTTCACAGAGAAAGAGTTAGTCCTCTAGTGGAGTCACCATGAAGCACCGATTGTTGGATTCTTCAGTGAATGGAGTAGCCAGGTGAATGATTTCAGCCGTCTTCTTATGTCTGATCGTTGTTCACCATCAACCATCAGATCTGAGCTTGATAGATGTACTGTGGCAAAACAATCTTCAAGCAAACCATTTTTTTCCCCAGTGGAGTTGCCACTATGTTAGCACGTAAATCTGCCTCAGGATGAAAGAAGGCAAAATTTAGGGTAATCACAAATCACGCTCAATTTGGTAGCTAACCTTACCAGAATGAGAGAGGGCTCTTTCCAAGTCACACTCCGTGAATAAATGAAACGAAAAGGACTGAGATGACTTTGAAATGAATATTTATCTTAGGCTAGTAAGTGAGCATGAAAATAAGGAGTGATTTTTATGAATGATTGTGTTTCTGGGATGTTATGGGACCACTGGACCTCAATGAACAGAGAACTTAACATAAAGGCACAGATTATTTCGTGAGGCAAGGTAGGCGGAAAGCATAGCAATTTTAATTTTAAGATATGGCGGAATGGAGAGATTGATTAAGAAGGTGAAAAGGGCATGGACAACATGAATCCTTTTCAACAAAAGAATGAACACTCTACATGAAATTTTCCCATAGGTAGAGCAATAGAATTGAATTATACCTAATCTCACTCGAAAAATTCACCAGAAATGAATATGAAATGAAACTATTGAACATAACAAAGAAATGGAGAGATTGGTTAAGAATGTGAAAAGTGCATGGACAACATGAATCCTTTTCAACAGAAGAATGAAACACTACACATGAAATTTTCCCACAGGTAGAGCAATAGAATTGAATTCTACCTGATCTCACTCGAAAAATTTTGCTAGAAATGAGTAAAAAATGAACTATGAAACATAATAAGATACATATGAAACATAAGAGACACACTTGCTACACTCACAACCACAGGGATCTCATGAAACAGAGCCGCTTCCTTTCACTAATTCTCTGTGAAAATATACAGTGCATAAACAAAGTTTCTTTCCCACAGTCTCCCAGAAGTTACAAGCCAACCAACCCATTGCAAATAACTTGCATACAATGTATAGAATGTGTGAGGAAGAGATAGAACGCCCAAGGGTTGGGGAGTTACTCGAATCATTACAAAATGGAGATGGAGAGCCAACCATTAGCTACAGGTGCAGCGCTGCAAACATGACATTTGGCTTGGGTGACCGTTTGCCTTCCTTTGCCACTTGGATAGAAGCCAATCTGGAGAAAAAAAAAATTAAATGCTGCCTTGGGTGCCAACAAGCTGAAGTGTAGATGAGCATACCCACTTGGAGAAGTCACGAACCGAAATTTCGGGAAACAAAAGCAAATTGGCAATTTTTCCTCTGTGCGCCGCGCCATTTTCTCTGTGCATTGTGCTACTTGGGGCTTGTTTTGGGGAAATTCTAGGTGTCCCAAATGTCCTCAAGTGGGCTTGTTCGAAAGCCTGTCTTGTCTACTTTCTAACCCCACTAGAATTTCTGAATTTGGTGCTCATTTTCCTCTCCAAATCTTCATTCTCCCAAGACTGCTTTCTGTGTGTCAAAAAAGTGGTAGAGAGGCCATTTTTATGTGTTTTATGACCTTTAGGAGACTCAGATTTTGTCAAAATTTCTTACCTGGACACAAGTAGTCATGATTTTTCATGTTGAATCCAAAAATTCAAGCCAATCCTCATTTTGAGCTCTAGAATTTTAGGGTCGGGCCAGTGGCGCGACGCATAGGGAGAAAATTCCTGTTTTTTGCCCAAAATTTTGTCAAATGACCAAAAATGCCTCAAAAATGCTCCAAATGTCTTGCCCAAATACCAGTGGTCATGATTTTCTATGTGGAATCCAAAAAGGTAAACCTTTCTTCATTTGGAGCTCTATATGTTTAGCGTCGCGCCAGTGCGCGACGCATATAGCCTGTGCATAGCTGTTTTTAAAGGAGACTTTTGGAGACCTTCTAGGTGTCCACATTGGGTGCAGGATAGTGCGTTGAAAATTGTTTTGAGTACAATTTTCAAACCAACTGGAATTTTTCAATTTGGAGTTCATTTACCCTGTCAAAACTCAAATCTCCCAAGACTGGTCAAAATGTGTCCAGTGAGGCTGCCTCAAGGGAGAGTGCTGTTGTAGTCAACTTTTGAAGGTGTTCCACAACTCCAAATTGAGCTTATAATAGCTCATGGGAAAGATATTTGTGTCTAGTTGTCATTTGACTCATCAAGAAAGTCATTTGGCCAACTGAGCTAGGAGAAAATTTGATTTGCCCAAGGTCACTGCAGAGGTGCATCAATTCTCTCGAGGCAACTATATTTTTGAGATTTCTCCAAAACCATGACACCGGTGTAAAAAGTGAACGAGGTTTTTCTTCCTTTGCATGTTTTGGACAAACATCTCTCTCAGGTTTCCCAAATTCATCTTTCCTTGCTCAGAAACATCATTTGAGTGAAACCTACCCCGATGTGTGGAACAAGAGATTTGTCGAAATGAAGCGAAATGAAGGGGATAGGGAACTTCTAAATTCTTGAGGGAATTTTGGGAAGTAGGGAGGGATGTTAGGAAGTAGGGGAAAGTATAATCTCTGAAATTGAGTGAGGGGAAGGGGACTAAAAGGGTAAAACACAGGTCCAACCTAGAAAATTGCTAGGTTGTAGCAAGAAACTAGGGTTTGTGCGAAAATGAGGAATTTGGGGGATCTCAGTGATGGGAAGTGTTTGATAAGGTAATTTAAGGATAGGGGAAGGTGTATGAACATTAGGATACCATTTTTTCTGATGATTTGACCACCCAAGAGAAATTTCCTTCAAAACCCTAGGAGAGGGAAATGACCTTACCTAGGCGCAACTGAAGCATGAACAAGGTGTAGAATGACCTAGTGGGACTTGAAATGATAATGACAACTCGCTGAATGATGGTACACTCAGCTGAATGGTGACATGTACTGACATTTGGACAACTTTGAGAAGGGTAAAAATCAAACCCTATACCGAATGCCTTGTGACCAAATTTTTTCTTGAAGACCCACTGAAATGACAAAATTTTACCTTGACACCAAAAAGTCACTTTGTAAGAGCATGTTTGATCACTGGAGGAAGGCTCTAAGGACTGACACTAACAGCTTACAAGCCGAAGATTCCACATGGAGGACAACAATTTTATACAGAAGCATCAAGAACTACTCAAGTGTGGAGGACAACACTTTTTGAAGGAGAGTGGCATGTTAGGCCCCTATATTACTAGTGTAACCCTTATTTTTATCAGTACAACCCACTTATTATATTGATGTACCCATGTAGTGCCCATATTGTTACTATTGTGCCCCATAGAAGCCCACTATTTGTTATTATTGTGCCCTTACATTATTATTGTTATGTCGGCTTTGATTATGTTATGACCCCTTATACTCCTATATATAGAAAGGAGGTATTTTCTTTTGTATCATCGAAGAATTGTTCATTTATGTAATGTAAAGGAGGTTTCCCCTCGAAGAGGCTGAATTCTAAGGCGTTGATCTATCTTTTCTATCTTTCTTGAAGCTGGTTTCATAACAGAGAGTATAGAATATATACTCTAAAATCCTTTATGGATTTCACTAAAGCAAGGGCTTGTTTCTCCATTATATTTTACTTTAATGTAGCATCTCTCAAACATTTACTGAAGAAAGTGATGGGTATCTCATAACCCTCATCATTCTTTTGCAACATGACTGCTACAATGATGTGCTCCAAAGCAAATGAAAAAATTATGAAGTGTTTGCTAAACTAGGAATTATGAGGACAATTGTTTTAGTAAGGGCTTCTTTGATTGCTTCAAAAGACTACTTGGCCTCTACTATCCACTTAAGTTTTGAATCATTTTTTAACATGTTATTCAAATATCTAATTAGTTCTGCTAAGTTAGAAATGAATCTTCTAAGAAAATTTATTTTACCTAAGAATGATTACAATTTTTTAATGTTCCTAGGATGACCGATGTTTAGGATTGCTTCTATTCTAGCTGGATCAATTCTAATACCCTCTTTTGAAATTATGTGTCCTAGGGGTTTTCCTTCCTCTAATCCAAAAAGTGATTTCTTAGGATTTAAGAATATGCCAAACTTTCTGCATTTTATGAATACTCTACTCAGATGATCTAGATGTTCATTATCTGACTTGGAAAACACAGTGATATCATCTAGGTAGATGACTAAAAATTCATGGATTTCCTTTGAAAAGGCTATGTCCATGGCTCTTTGGAATGTTGCTCTAGCATTCATTAATCCAAAGGGAATTTTCAAATACATGAAAGTTCCCCGAGGAGTGATGAACGCAGTCTTTGCTTGATCTTCAAGTTGACCTAGGATTTGATTGTATCTAGAAAACCAATCAAGTAATGAAGTTATGGATGACCCTACTACCCTTTGGAGAATGTGATCCATTTTATGCATGGGATAGTTATCCTTCAATGATACTTTTTTCAAGTTTCTGAAATCAACACAAAGTCTGATTTTTCATGTTTTCTTTTTGGTGGGGAATAAATTAGAGACCCAATCAAAATATTTGATGGGTGCTATGATTTGAGCATCATACATCCTTTTACTTCTTTCTCTATTAATGGCATAAGAACATGGTTAATTCTCCTTAGATTTTGTTTAAAGGGTTACTGATCTTATTTAATTGATATCTTATGTTGGATAATGCTGCTATCATTAGACTTGAGGTCTTCATAACTCCAGGTAGAGACATCTTGGAATTCTTTAAACAAGCTAGTGTACTTCAACTTTTCAGCTGGGGGTAGTGTCTTGGATCTTGATAAGCTTAGGATTTCTTTTGTTCCTATGTTTCATTCTTCTATATCTGACCTTAGAGGCTCCATTTTAGGTTTTTTAGCAACGTCATTGGACCCAAAGAGGTCTTCCAGTGGGGCTAATCCCTTATGCAAAAGGTTGTCTTTGAGGTTCAAAACTTCTAATTCATCACTGCTTAATTCCTCAATTTCAACTACCTCTAGTTGTTTTATTTCTAGTTTGGTGAATTTAGTTGGTTTTAGCTTATTCACACTATTTACATCTATTTCATTGTTTGTGGTATAATATGATGTACAATCAGCGTCTATATTACCATTTCGAAATTCTCCTTCAAAAATCATAAAATCACAAATTTGATTGTCATATGAAAAAATTTGCCAATACTTTAAATTATCAGGTGTAGTTGGTCTATGTCTTACCTCAATTGTGTACTGATGATTTGGCTAGAAGGGTAACCTGCATGTGCTGGAAAGAGTGGCTAATCTATGAGCTTGCATGTTTTTCTTTCTTGGAATGACAACAAAATCAATTTCAAGGAAACAATTTATCAAGTCTAGGATGGTTTCTCTATAACAAGTAACTTTAGCGTTATTAGTAATGTACTAACCCTTGACTTGTTTTATAATGATTTTTTAGTCTCCCATGATAGAAACTCATTTAGCTCCTAGTTTTCTTACAATTTGAAGGCCTAGAACAAATGCTTCATACTCTGCCATGTTGTTAGTCCATTTGAATTTAATCTAAAAGCATGTCCTTTTGAATGATCATTTTCTAAATTATAGATCCATACTCCAACTCTTGCTCCTAATCTATTTAAAGAGCCATCAAAATCTAAATTCCATAGAGATTCATGTGTTATGTTCTCACTATCAATTTCTTTGTGTTTTCCTTCTACACGTGTGATTTTATCCTTGCCATTGTCTGAATTATATAAGATAAACGAGTCCATATCAAAATGCATGGAATAAATAGGGTAATTTGGTGGTCTTTCTCAACTACTTACCATGTATTTCATCAAGGTCTCCTTGTAAAGCATTCTTTGCTGACCAAATATAGAAGTGGTAGCATGTGACATGTCTAATTGCAATGACCCTTGTAACATTTCTCCCCATGAGCGAGATAACAACATATCATACTTGGCTAGGATATCAAAAACTACTATATCCATAACAATACTCTTTGTTGGGCACTAGACTAGAGTTACACACATATATTTAATCAGGCCAAGATATTTGACTTGACTAATCTAACTTAGCATTATTTAGGATTTTATCATGAACATTTAATCTAATATAGAATGGAGGGATATCCCCTTGTTGATTTTTTTCCATTTACTTCTGGACCAAATAACAACTCAGGTTGATCATCATTAAGGTTTACAGCATCTTCGCCTTCACCTATATTGAGTGTTTTAGTGATTTGTGCTTTGTATGATTCATTTTTTACGAGCTTTGTTAAAGTAACTGGTAATTTCAATTAGGCTAACTCAATTGTGATATTGAAATGTATTTGAATTTTGCCTAATTGAATGATTTCATTCTTAGCAATTGCGGTTTGTGTATTCTTGTCTTCTCGGTTAGCACTAGGTAATTCAGTTTGTATGCCAACTGTTTTGTTTTCAATTTTCTTGTTTGGAACAGTTTGAGTTGCATTTGAAGTTTGAGGTGTAGCTAAAGTTTGAGTTCCAGTTGATGTTATGTCCACAATATTTGGGATGGAAGCCTCCTGAGCTTCTAGAGGTAGAATTTGTAGGATCTTGGTCGCAGGAGCTTCCACTATTTTCTTAGTTTGGGTTTGGGTTGATTTCTTAGGAGGAACTTATGTGTTATTTTTGCTTCTAAGGCTATATTGTTTATGAACTTCGTAGATAGCATATTCATAGCCTTGTTTGTAGTCAAAGGAATCTCCAAACTCTAATTCTAATTGTTGTAACATGTATAATTCATATTCTTCCTGATTAACAAAAATGGAATCCTCATTGTTTACTCCCATCAAGTGTATCTAGGTGTCCTGGTCTTCTTCATGTTGTTGTGAACTTTCAGCATAATTTTCCTAGAATGGTGGTCTAACCTATTGATCGGGTACAACTTCTCTTGATTTTCCAGTATTAGGATTTTTTCTAAAGTTGGGGTTCCTAATTTGGGGTCCTTGTTGATTTTCCCACTGAGGCTTTTTTTCCATATTCTCTAATCTATCCATTATCCTTTCTACACTTTTAGCTAAACTATCTATCTTAACATCTAAAGCGGATGATTCTTCTTTAATGGTAACTCTCCTCTCATTCCTCATCGTGGCTATTTTAGCCAATAAGTTAGCTTCTACACTAACTACATCACTTTTCATTTTTTCTAAAGTTGCAAAGTCTCTTTTTCTTAATTGATAGGACATGTCAGCATCAAAACCATTTGGAAATTTGACTAGGGCAAGGTCTAGTGGGGGTCTAATATTCAGTAGAGTTGCATTGTAAATGTTGTTAAACCTAGTACAGTAATCCTGGACATATTCACCAGGAGATCTCCTTATGTTCTCATATTCAGATAATATCTCGAGAGGCTTAACTCATCAAAGTAGAGGTTAGCTCATGAAGTTTTTCAAAAGTATCCAAAACATGTTTATCTAAATGAATATGTATAGTATCCTTCTTTGATTCAATAAATTGAATAAAATTCGGATCTATTATAGTATCATAGATGGAATTTTCAGATTTGGTACGAAACAAAAAATGCTCAAATGATAAGTCAAATTTAATATCCTCTAAGCTCGATAACTATTTAGGAAGTGAAATTGATTTGTTTAACTAATTAACAATTCCTTGACTTTCTAGCTTTTTAGGTTTTCTTAAAATTTTGCGAGGATCATCAACAATTATAGTAGGTTGTGGATTAGGATGAGCCCTGCTATAATATGTTCTTTTAGAAGCTAGAGCTTTGACTTATAATGCTTATTTAAAGCAATCCTTTAACACCTTAATGTGAAAAATGAGGAAAATTGTTTCCCTCTAAGATTGATTTTAACTAGGGACCAAGTTCCCCAGTATGGTCTCCACCATGTTATCACTCCAAAATTTCCAAGGGTTGTTCAATGTGTTAAAAGTAAATATCATAGGTAACTACAAACCTACTTTGGAGCTCAAGATCTAGACTTGCTAAACTCAGCGAGGACTCTCTTTGTATGATTTAACTTTGTTTACTAATAGGATTTTAGGCTAGTTATGTATGCTTGATTTAGGTTGGTTTTGGTTGAGTTGGTGGAATTACTGACTTAGATGAATAGGTATTTTTTCATTTTCCATTGGGCTATGGAGTCAATATGGATTTGAAAACAAAACATCAACAAACCATAAAGAAAATGTTACAGGGCAAGATAGGTGAGAAATATCAGATCTCAAGGTTGGATGGTGAAATAATTTTTTAATTAGGATAAAGGAGCAATTAAGAATTCCTTAGATCGGATACTGAATAAGGATGAAGAAGATCAATCAGGATCAAAGGGAAATTAAGAATTCTCTAAACCAGATATCAGAAGAAAACATATAAATGTATAACAGTAACAACAAAGTGTAATATTTAAGAAAGTTCTGTAGTAAAATTCCAATTATAACATTTAGATTTTAGAACACATATGAGTTTATGGAATACTTTAGGAAAAGAACATGAACAAATGAAATTTGTACTTCACTTGGATAACTCAACACATGAACCCTGTAAACAAGTCCCTTTATAACTTGTTTTTTCTGTCAACTAGAAGTTGGTACAACAATCATAAGGTAATAGATTAGTGAACCACAACAATATTCAGAAATCCACCCCCTTATACTTCAAATGGAAGATGTATTTATACAATACTTTTACAAAAATATTTTGTCAACTAACTAGGATTTATTTTAGGAAAATAAATATATTTATACAAAAATATAGTGACACCTTTTTAACTGATTGAAATTTGTCCCTTTTTATTTGCTTGCTATTACTAGACCTGATTCTTTTTCACACTGTCTGCTCCTTTTACCTGCTTGTCATTAACCTGATTCTTTTTTTTCATCCTTTATATTATGTCACACCATTTTTCCAATTTTTCTTCATCTAGGAGTTTGATTTTCATCATCCTCCAATAAACTTCAACTGCTTCTATATATTTGGCAAATCTAGGCTTGTTCACAAACAGGTGATTTACCTCATGCTGGAGGTAAAAGAAGTTTTTGAAAGTCTAGATTAGCATGTTCCCTGTTCGCACACCTCTCATAGATGAACTGTTGGAAGTTTCTCTAGCTAATTCTCTCATCTTCTTATCGTAGTCTTCATGTGTCATTAGATTATCATTTATTACCAAAGTATTATGCAGACCCTTATGTCTCAATACTTCTAACTTGTCAAAAAACCCGTTTACTGCAAGTTCCATGTTTTGACATTTCTCCTCAAGCTATATCGTCATATTTATCTTGGAGATAACTTTATTTACTTCTAGAATGGTCTCTTTTCTATCAGTTATCCCAAGCTCCTCTAATTCATACTTGTTTTTGGAATTTAGAAATATGATTACTTTAGAGGCTTCCTTTGGTTTCTCCCCAAGATCTACTTTTACCTTTTGAATTGCCTCACTGGCTTCCTCTACTAAATCATTCTGTTCAAATATTACCTGTATAGAATCACGGCCAAATATCATTAACTAAGTTAATGATATTGACCCATAAATTTCTCTTTTCTTGGGCCAAAGGCTTCTTTAGTGACAATTCTTTTTCTAGTTAGTGGATCGTGTCATTCAATCTATTAGCTTTTTGTTTCTCAGCTTGATGCATTACTTCTACTAATTTCTTTTCATCTTCGAAGCTCTTCACTTTCTCCTTGAGCTTATTAATATGTGTTTTTTGAATGAAAATATCTTCCATATATTGAATCCATTTTATGGCCTCGCCAGTGGGATGCGCTTTTGATTTCGCTGATGCAATTGCTGCTATAACTCCTATGGTAATGGGAACTACTTCTATGCTAGCCTGTTTCTCCTCTACCAATTTATCCATTTCTCTCTCCATTTCTCTTAGTTGAGTTGTCAACTCGATGATTAAGTTCATCATCCTATCCTTTTAATCAAGTGTCTCCAAAACCTCCTTGGTTTGTGGATGTCCAGTAGTTGGCAACTTTGGTTGTTTCTAGAGTGTAGTTATGTTTGCATTTTTCTTTTTAATGAGTTCTTTTGTTTCCTTGATATCAATTGGACTATAACAAATTTTAATTACCAAAGCCTCTAGTGACTTAATCCTATTGTCCTTCGCTTGTAATGAGGCCCTTTGCAGCTTTAACTGTGTCTATACATTTTCAAGAGAATTCTTCAATTTCTGGACACTTTGAGCTTTTTTTGTCATCGTTGAATATATCATTTCTCTTCCGTGTCTATGAAATTCAATCTGGTCAATTGGGTGCACATCCTGAGCATGAATTTCAAAGGTTGTTTTCTTGTAACTTTCTAAAGTTTTGGTGGCCTTTACATATGGTTGTAACAAGGTCACCTGCATCTTCCTATTTTTTAGGTCAAAATATAAAAGTAACCTACTCTAATGACTTGGAGTCTGCTTCCAATATTGTGTACATATTGCATCGTTTAATGCCTCACTTCTGATTTTAATTTCTTTCTACCTTTCCGTGATATCTTTCTCTTTGCCCATTGTTTTGCTAGATTATGAAACCTATGCATTATTCTAACTTTGCATGATCTGTGCACTAGAAGATGAGGGCAAAGGTGTTTCTTCTACATGTGTTGAGGGTGCATCACCCCTGATGATAATCTATGTTTCTGCTTCAACTGTCTTTTCATGCTCTATTACTAGATTTAGCTTGCTTTTCTTTCTACTCACAAGTTTAAATTTAGTATCAGAGGTGGTTTCATCTAAGTAGGATCCTTCTTCTCTAGCACTTTTTGAACTTATGTACTCTTGTTTTGGAGTATGCAGGATGGAACTGGTGTCAACCTGCTTATCCATCTCAAGCAAAGTGTTTTCCAATAACTCTGATTGGTTGGAATACGTCTCAATTCCAGGTTTTGATTCATGAATGAAAGGGGTGAATTTGAATTTGAATCTTAGCTTACTTATTATACCCAAAGGGTCATACTACCATTTGAAACTGTTGTTGAACTTGAATTCTTGTAAACATCTGTCTGCTTCCTTTCCAGCATTTCTATTGTTACATATGAAAGGCCCTATTTGATTTTTAATCTTGAATTGGGTGCTATTTTTGTCCGAAAGGAAATGGATCTCATCAAAAATCAAGATTTGTCTGATGCATTCCAAAGCAAATATCCTCATTGGGAGGTCTTTGGGAAGCTTGAATGGAATTAATTAGCTTCCATATACTTTGATTTTTGTATGGTTCTGTTATAAATACCAGTCTCCTGTTTTACTTTGATCTTATAAGTGTAATACCATTTTTATCTCTTCACTAATTCTGGGCTGAATACTACTTCTTAGCATATTAACAACTAGATAAATAAATAAATCAATGAAGTCTTTTTAACTAAATTATGTGGAATCCTTTTTTGTCAAGGATGTCCACAAGACAATAGATTGAGGATTACCCTATGTGTCCATTTTTTGGAGGCTAACTGCAAACCTTTCTGATTGAAAATATAAAAACATGTGGAACAAAACTGAGGAGTATTTGAAAGCTCCTTCTTCTGGCAGCTTGACTAGCTGATCATGCATTGTGTCTGCTAGGAATTGGGAAAAGTTGAAGGTTATAGTAGGAGGCTGGTATGGGCTAAAGATAGAGAGTAAACCTAGGGTGGATTCATCTACATGTTCATCAGTAAAGTATCCTAATATACAAGATAACATGGTAACAATTTTCCTGGTTTGTTCTGGGAACATGGCAGTATGACATGCTGGATTCTTTTTAGGAATTTGAGCTATTTAGGGGAGGAAGGTTTGGAAGATTTGGGACCTCTTAGGAAAGTCTAGCTTTATGTAAAGCTCAGTAAGGGTTTCAACGGAGAAGGGCACTCCCTCTGGTTGTGGTTGAATTTACTGCATTTGATTGATGGATTGAGTAGTGACCATAAATAGGATTTCTTGGGTTGGGATGACTATGGCTCTTTCATTTGGTAAATAGTTGTTTTGGCATGGTCTGATGATTTAAGGGAAATTGTAGGTTTGTGAGAATATGTATTTAGGAAAGTTTGACTCCCACAGATGGATATCATCAGCTTGGTTAGTGTATTTGTCATGGCTCCAGTAGTGGAGCTCCAAAAGGTTAGAATCTGTCATTGTATCAATAATGTTATAGTCTTTATCGGCTAAGGGTAGGCGTTCAACATTTTCTACGGGGTGTTCAAGTGGGTTTACAATTAGAATGATTTGAGAAGCCATTAATTGGGTTCAATTTATCAGTTTCTGAGTTCAATTGACAAAACTGAGTATTAGAATTACCTAGAAAACAATGAATTTCGGTTTCGAAGGGGTCTAGGTGGTAGCATGGGCTCTATTTCGGGTTAGCGATAGCTTTTGGTCTTTTCTCACAAGTTCAACAGCAATGGTGAAACAAAAAATTCTCAGGGTTTTTGTTATTTCACCTTCTTTGGGAATTGGCGGGTTTTTTCATAGTGCGATGGTTAATTACATAGCATGGTGGTTTATCGCACAGTGCTTGGAGGCAGTTTGACAGTTTATCACATTAGTGTAAGGTGGTATGGTGGTTTAGGGCTGGGGGATGTGATGCAATGTGGTGGCACCACGTGGTAGGGGAGGGGATGGGTGAAACCACCCATTTCGCAACCTTTGCTTTGTTTAAAAGGTCAGATGCTGGGGTTTTTGAAAATGCTTATTGGGCATTACATTTGAAAAATAGCGATGAGATGGATGGAAGAGTAAGTAAAGGGGAAAGGGATTTTGAAAGGAACAAGGGTTTTTAGGAGGGGAAAAATATTAGGGAATGAAAAGTAATGAAGGGGTAATGAAGGGAATATGTAAATAAGGGATAAGTTATGAAACAAATAACTTAGGGAATGAGTGTGAAGGGAAAATGAATGGGGGGAAATTAATAAAATAGACATGCAAGGGGTTTAGTGGATGAGGGGAAATTAGTGAATGAGCTTTAATATTCAGCACTAAGACTATATAAAACTTTAGGGTAAATACCCAAAATAATATATAACTTTCATGAATGTCCTCCTTCTTTGGTAATTTCTCCTGCTCATGAATCATAGGATTAATCATGTTGAATGTAAATTTTAGTTAGCAACCTTATGCATTCGAAAACATATTTCACCTACACTTTATTTACCCTAGCATTTTTCATCTCCTTTATTGGGTACATTTGAGCTTGCTGACCCTTTTTACTTTCTTTTTATAAGAAAACTAACTTATTTCTAACCTTATATCTTCCAATGGCTCATATTAAACTGATGAGCTCATTTTATTCTCTACCTAACTAATGATCTAGCAAGATTAAATGGTTTGTTCATATCTTTATTCACTAACTATTATGATGTAAAATTTAAAGCATGAGTAATCAAGATTGAATTGTGTGATCATCATGAATTGTGGCATTTTGGACAAGATGCACACAATTTTATTTGCAAAAGGTAAACTAATAATAGTGGCATTTGAGCATGCAACACTTTCATAATTTATTTTCGTTTCTTTTTCTGGGGTTCATATTTCATATCATTTTGATCTTCTTTCTTTTGGTCCTTTGATTAATTTTTTTTTTTTTAGGACATACCCTCTTTTCATTTTTTAATATGGAAAACGTTTACAAAAAGCAAAGGTATGTACAATATTACAAGGCTTAACATAGTCAATTCAAAATAATTATCCCTATTATTATAGGAACCTAACATTAATGAAGGTGAATTTGGCTGTAAAAACTCATGAATTGCATACCTTCATTAAGGTAAGTATTTTGTTATATTTCTATATTGGTATCATCATTTTAGTAATTTTTTTTCCTTTTCCATTTACTATATATAATATATATATATATATATATATATATATATATATATATATATATATATAATATATATTATATATATAACTTTAACAGAAAAATAAAATGAGTTAGATAGTATATTGAAAAACACATGAGGATAGTTTTTGTGCAAAATATTGGTTGCAAAACTTGTTGATATGTGTTTTTCTTACAATCTATATACTTTTTCTTAAACTTTTCATTTTCTTTCATTATGTCTATGTGGTTATCATCTAGAGAAATAGATAAAGAATATATAAAGTATTTGAGAGTGAAATTCATAGGTTAATGTCTAGAATGAAAAGGTAACTACCTCCAACATTTTTCAATGTACAAGAACACCACCCCATACGCAAAATTGAGATTGAAATGTTAGGAATGGTTCGAACAATGTGAATGTTGATGGTGGAGAAGAATTTGAAATAACTAAATTCTTTTGTTAGGAAAGGAGCACATTCTAAGGGTTGTATTGTGGTGAGATATATGGTATATTAATCCTTGGTATACATTAATAAATTACTTCCTAAATTAATAACATATATGAATGTTCCTTTGATTTTGGATGTCGACTTGATCATTAAATTCAAAGGCGGGGTATTTTGGGGAAAGATAGAATTAGGAAACTAACAAAACTAGGTAAGCATAATAAACCTAATACACCTATGTTAAGCGAGTAAATGTATTCCAACCTAGTAATCCTAAGTTAACCTAGCAAACATAGATCGACCTAGTAAACGTAGTAAACCTAATTTTCATAGTTGGTAAGTATGCTCTTTATATCTAACCTATCCATTATTATTTTCCTTTATCTCTTGTTTAAAACCATAATACTCATCTCTGATGTGCCATAGCTAATCTATGTAACTATACATAGTCCACAATATTTGTTCATGCCACAATAAGGTCGAAACCTAAACCATTCTGCTTACCAAATCCTTCATGCATAGACTCCACCTGAGGTGCTTGGGCCTTATCTCCTTTTCACTTGTTAAAATATTAAATAATTAAGCCCTAAAACATGTTATATCATTTCTTACATCGTCTTTGTGATGTGCAGTCCAGATTAGTTCGGAGGTACTACCCTTGTTCTTGTACGGGGATTGTCATTGGGACCACATTTAAATTATCCACACAACTTCTACATTATAATTTTTGATACACCTTTCTTGCTATATATTAGCAATGGCTTGTGCTATGGCACTTAGCTTAACCTAGGGGAAATTTGGGGATATAGACAAATTGGGAAGACAATCTTCCATGAGGGTCTAGATTTATTCAAATCATATGATTTTTCTATGGTTCACACATCAATTGAGGGTTCGTCTCATAACAATGTGTGCCTATTTGAGTGGGGTAAGATCTGCTGTTGTCTAGACTTTTATGTCTACCTTAATTATAGGAAATTTCATCCTAAGAGTAGCCTCCTAAGGAGAAATAATAAAATAATAGCAAAAATAATGAAATAAGGGTTATGAATTTTTTAGGGAAAAGTAGAAAACCACTTCTCTAATTGTATTTTTACCTTATCTCCTTGCAGCTTTACTAAAATTTTTAGTGTAGGCACTCATTTGATGTGAAACTAAATTCCACATCCAACGAGTATCCATTATGCATACTTTTGAGAAGACTTGCATTAATAAAAATTGAAGATACATAAAAAAGTGACTTCAACACACTTTTTTAATGTATCTTCATGTTTTTTCAATGTGGGTCTTTTGGAAAGTACACATAAAGGGTACTTGTTGGATGTGGAATTTAATTCCACATCCAATGAGTATCTACAATTAATATTTGAGTATACCAACATGGAGATAATCTAGAAATACAATTAAAAACGTAGTTTTTCTTCTTTATCCTAAATATTTACATATACCTGTTTTTAAATTTAAAATGTTGATTGATTTACATATTATGACATAGGAATTACATGAAAATTTCATGGGCACTTTTAGGTTGAAATTTCCTCTAATGATTGTTTTGAAGCAATATTTCTTTGTAGTTTTGGTATATAAGGGTCTAAGATCACACCAACTTATAACTATGTGAAATGTGTTAAGTCCTAGCTTTGTGAGAGAACTAGAGTATCCACGAGTTGAAAAACTTACAATCAAAATTTTGACAAACTAAATCTTCAAATTTATCAATGTATGGAACTCCTTTACCTTTCCTATTGACTCTCAAACATGTTTTCTCTAAAAATAATTTAGATCAGAATACTCAAACCAAATACGATAACTATAATTTTCCCAGTTCTATCTGAACTATCCATTTATGTCATTCTAGCCTTGGTTATAGAGGGTTCCTTGCTTAGACTTATGCAATCCCTCTCCTCTCACTCTTCTTGTGGTTTCTTTTTGCACATATGAGAGATTTCTTAATTGGGTTGCACCTAAGCACATTATCGAAGAGGAATTCTCATCCTTTTATTGTGATCTTGCATGCCTCCTTTCTTGAGCTACCTCACTCTCTTCTCTCCTCTCTCTCTCTCTCTCTCTCTCTCTCTCTCTCTCTCTCTCTCTCTCTCTCTGTCTCTCTCTCTCTCTCTCTCTCTCTTTGATTTCTACTCTGAATTTCAAGCTCAACTCAAATTAATAAACCATCATCGAAGGCACCTTCCCTGTTTCTACCAAATAGGGTACTCACTATATCAAACTAGTAAAAACTTCCTACATGCTCTCGCTATAAAAAGGAAACTCAAAACCATATTCATTGCTGACACAATAAATAATTTCAATTACTTACGAAAACCCTCTATCCAAGTCACTCTAACTACATGAGCTTGAACTTTATTTGATAGACTCCTACACTGACTTTTTTCAACTACACACACACACACACACATATTTCCTTTGATTTCCCATAATGTCTCTCAAAAAAACAAAAATGTCTAGACATCTATCCATTATTCCTAAAACTAACTGACAACTCAGTTTGACACTTATTGTCGTTATAAATGCCCAATTGGAAAAAATACTAGCTCATTTGAAATATCCTAACAACCTAATAGTCCATATTCTTTCTTCAATCAAGATAGTTGGAGCTACATTAAAATATTATTATTCCTATTTTATACATATTACATTTGTGATGGAATTTCCTTTCCCTTCAGAAATTTACATGACCTCATTGGCATCTAGAAAAAAATAAGAAGCTTGGAAGTTTATACTCCTCCATTAGACTCCCCATGTTGAATTTTTTCACAGCCTCCTAGTCATGTGCTTCATTTTTGTTGTAGTCCTCTTGGATCCTAGAATTTTCATTATTGTTGATCACATGTTATTTCTAGTTGTTCTAATACTTAATGTTCTAGGATTCCATTTTGTGCCTTGTTGTTTCCTTCCTATTGTGCTGATGTGATATTTCAAAGTAAACGACATTTCTTTGCTTACTTCCTTCCTATTAGACAGTAAAAATATCATGACCTACTCCCATGTAATTTATGTTTTCATTCATTCCTTTTTGTATCAAGGTTTCATATGTATCTACTTATGAAGTTTGGAGTTACATGGCTCCCTTCATATTTCTCCCTCATTCTCATCTCCCTCTAACATCACTTATTGTCATTTTTCTACCAACTCAACTATGCTCTCAATAGCATTTTTCTACCAACTCAAGGAATCCTTTTGATCATTTTGGGAGAATATGTGCTTCCCTCCTTCTCTGGGACAATTTTTCCATACACTTTACCTACCAATAAACTCTTACAGTCACTCAACAAAACTTTATTTTCTAAAGTTAAATACATTACCTTAGCATATGTGGCTTCCTTCTTCGCATGTTCACTAGGACTTCCATTCCCTTTCACCAACACAAGTCTGTTGGCCTTCATTTCATTAGTTGAATCCTCCATTTATCTATCTCGTAGAGACAATTTCATCTTATCTTCTTCCCTTATCAAAAATTTTAAATACTTCCCACCTTCACGTCCTGCATTCACACAAAAGATATTAGTTTAAAAAATGCAACACTCCCTAGCCTTATTTTCTATCATCAACTTCTATTGTTTTCGACATTTTACACAATACATAAGACTTTCTCTTAGTCTTCTCTCCTCATCATCATCACCTTCACCAAAAATTTGTCCTTTTTCTATCTCATAGAGGTAAACGTCTTCTACTAGTTCTCCTAAGTTCTTTCCTCTCTAATTAACCACCTAGGTTGTGCTTCAACCTCTTTTGCAACAGAGGCCACTCCACATTTTTATTTCTCAACATCCAACCATCTCTTTGTTCTTCCTCCCTTTCTTGTAGAATTTGTAGCATTATAATAACTCTTTCCTTTAATTCAACCATTTCATGATAGAATTACTTTTAAGTCATTCTTCCTCTCATGAAATTTTCTTTGGAATATTAGTTTTCTTTGTTATGGCTTGCACTTGAACCTTAAGAATGACTATCATTAATCATCCTCTCCTTTTTTTTCGGAGCTTCCTCTTGTCAACTATGAGCTGAAATCAAGCCATGGAAACTAGTCTTCCCTGTCAATGTATTACCCCAATACCTCACCAAGCCTTCTCCTTAGATTATTCTTTTGGTATTTTTTTGGTTCTCTCCCTTAGAACCTCCTAACAACTCCTTTTTCTTATGGGATTTTGCACCTACTTCTCACCTCCCTTGAGAACTCCTATAATTATCTTCTTATTGAGGGCTTCCTCTATACTCTCCTCCTTTCCATCTCTTTTTGTAGCCTCTATGCTGCAAGGTCCTCCACCACATTTATTTTTTTTCCTTCTACTGTGACTTGAAATTGTTAGCTTCTTAAAATAAAAATTTAAATACCATATTACCTTGCAAATCTGCTCAAAACTAATATCTTTTTTCATTCAAGAAAATCACTAGTTCTCCCTTATATGTGACAATTTCTACCAATTCTCCTTTGCTCAATGCTCCAATATGCCCGTACTAAATTTTTTCGAGTTCTGGTTCTTTCTCTATTATTCTCTTGCAAAAAGAAATTAATAACCAATTATTGATTCAAAATAAATATTGTAGTTATTACCTCATATTTGAACGTTTTAGTCCTGCATCTTCTTCTCTTCATAGCTTTAAATCTCATATTCCTAGGCTAGCTCTTTCCTCCACGAGCAATCTCTTTTATCACCTCTACTATATACAATACTCTTTTTGTTAGAAACGCCTCTCAAACCTTAAGGAGTTTTTTTTCACTCTCATAACACTTGACATAATCAGTGAGTATGCTCTTCATCTCTAACCCGTCACATATGCTTTCCCTTGGTCACTTTTTTAAAACTGACAAGAATTGAAAACTAAAATGTGGAGCTGAGATTTCTCTTCTCAATATTCAAAATAGCTAAATATATTACATTGTAAACATAAATAATAAATTATTGAAGTAGAACTCGACACCTATGGAGTAGAATTGAAGTAAAATTGAACTAAAGCAGAATTATCTCTAAAACCTGGAAGACAAAAGAATTAAATGTGTTGGCGAATAGCTATCAGTGAGATTAATATCTCAACATCCCCTCCTAATATCAACTAGTACAACTAGATGAACTTATAATGCCTAATTTATCTCTTTGGAATTCAAATTCATTCTTTCCCAATGGCTTTGTGAAAATATCTCCAAGCTAATCTTTGGAACCACAAAAATCAAGTATTATTTCCCCATCATTGACAAGCTCACAGATGAAATGAAAATGTTTGTCAATGCACTTGCTCTTTTTGTGGGAAAAAATAATTTTTTGATAAAGAAATTCCAGAGTCGTTATCACAGTAAATTAGACTTGGATCCTTCTGAGCATTTGAAATATCTTTCAATAATCTTCTCAAGAAAAATGCCTGACAAGCTGTTGAATTTGCTATTACATATTATGCCTCTGCAAAAGATATTAAAATGATTGATTGCTTCTTGGATGCCCATGAAACGAGATTGGTTCCGAGATGAAAAGAATAACGTGAGGTGCTTTTGCAATCATTTAAATTCCCTGCATAATCGATGTCTGTATAACCTGTGTTAGGGTCCTATAATATAGGTTATCAAACTCTGTCTATCTAGTTACTTATTTTGGGAATATGTTGGTAAAATTTATCCTATAAATTCACCAAGTATTAGAGTCTAAATTCTCTTTGTATAAAGGTCTCAAATTGGTCAAGTCATTGAAAATATGTGTGTCAAAAGAGGTCCATTAGTCTTGATATGAATTGTAAGGTCACTAAGGGGTCATCATTGAGGTGTCATGAGTGTCTTGTCATGAGTGAGGTGTCATGAGTTAGTTGTCAATAACCCTCTCCAAATATTTTAGAGGAGTAAAAGGGGAAGTAAATGATACTTTACCAACCACGGAAAAATAGGACATGGTTGTAAAAATCCATTGGAAGGAAATCAGTCAATGGTTTTTATAAAATATGTTTATGAATCCCATTTATTCATCAATATATCAATTGAGGGAAAAGAGACATGGATTTCAAAACAAGAGGATCATTTATAAGGTCATTTAAAGAAATATTTTGAGATTTAATTTATGAAATTCATTTATAGGTTTAAGAAAAATATTTAGAAATATTTTCTTCCCAAATATTTTGGGACAATGATGAAGTATTTAAAGTATGGTGAAGGCAAAAGCTATGGGAAAAATATCAACACTTAAGTTTGGTTTAACTCCTAAGTATAAATAATGCATTGATCAACTAAGTGGAAAACATAAACACACATGCAATTATTTTCAGATTTTTTACTCGAAAATAACACTAAGAGGGACAGATAGTTGATACAGGTGGCAGAGCTAGTCAAATTTGAAAGGGAAGCTAATAGGTTTTGAGAAAAAGACTCCAACCTATCCATATTCCAAGGCAGAGGATCAACATCAATGAACCAATTTCCATATTTTAAGGCTAAAGATTTTCCAGCAAATCCAAATTTACTGTGGTTTTCCAATGATTGTTTTCATCTTGAATTTATTGTTCGATTTTTTTCGAGAAATTGTTAGATATTGTTTTGTAGTAAATTCCTCTTTGTAATCCGAAGTTAGTTCAATAGAAATTCTATCAATATTTTGTAATAAGACTTAGTAAGGGTTGGAACATATATGAAGAAAAGAGATCTACCTTGATGTAAGCCATGGATTGTACTCAAAGTAATTAATTTTCAGAAACACAGAGGAAATTTTGTTCGAGGATTCTTGTGTCAAAAAAATGGTGATATGTTCTCTTATGTTAAATTATTCCTTTTTTCCCAATTTCCATATGAATGTTCCTTCCTGATTGTTGCAAGAATATTAAGAGTTGAATTTACTTAAGTGTACTCTGCTCTAGTTTGTTATAAACAGTCTTAACATTTTCCTTGTGAGATTAAACATAAAGTTCGTTTTAATATGATTTCTATTTAACTCATCTTGTACTTTTTCATCCCATGCACACCATAAATATCTTCAAGGATCCAAGATTTTTCCTACCCTCCCTTGTTACAACTACTTTGGCAATTTCTAATTGATTACCCAAAAGTTTATGACTCCATGCCCAATGGAATTTTCCAACATCTTTCAACTAAACTTTAAAAAAAAACGCTTAGGATTTTCATAACTAGCCTAAGATCTTAAAAACAAAAATCATATAGAGAGAGTCGTCTCTGAAGTTGGAAGGGTGATATCCCATCTTCAAAAGTGGTTTGTGGTTACATTTGTAGCTTTATTCTTGACCCTAGGAAAATTACGAAGTGCTAACATTCACACGACCATACAGGGGAGTGAAAGGTTTTATCTTCCCCAGGAAAGACTATCAAGTCTCATATTTGATTGTTGATAGTGCACGACAGTCAGACACATATGAAGGCTGAATCACTCATTGGAAAACACCATTATCAAAGAATCCATATTTCAGAATGCTTATGGCAACTCCACTGGCTGAAACATTAAGAGCCCAAACAACTCATCTGTTTGCTTTTCAAACAAAATGACAGGGTTTGTGGCAGATCCTATTTCTATTGAAAGTTTCAAACAATACTGGGATCTTTTTGATGATGATAAAATGGAGGAAGATTTCTCCAATTTACTTATTAGCTATTTAAGGGCATGAAAATGTAGCTCTAAAGATAAAGCCAACTTTTTATAAGAGTTTGTTGAAAAACTTGAGAACAACATTTAGATTTTAATGTTCGACTTTAGTCTTACAATTTGGAGATCAAAATCAGTTTTTTGAGGACCTTTATAGATGAAACCAAGGTCTAATTTAAACAACATATATGAGATTTCTCATTTTGACAAACAAATTACAGAACTTCTTGATGAACAACGAATGAAATATTTTTTCTTTGATCCCATAACTATCTATATCTAGGAATTGTTCACTACAAAGTTCCAATTATGTTCCTACTGTGAAAGAAAATCTACAATCAACTGTTGCTACACTTACACTTTCCAGTTTCCATTTTGTTGAAACATAGTCTAGAAATCACATCAAGTATATAGCTACTTGATTTGTTGTTTTGAAATTTTTCTATTACTTAATTTTTTAGGGATATAAGCAACCTAAAGTATGTAGGAGTGTGAATAAGCTCAACATTTGGAGCATCCTTTTCAGTCATATTTTTCAAACTTCAGTTTGAAACAAAGTTTTTAGTCTACAATTTAGATTCGAGTTTGAAGAATGGATTTGGTTCAGTTTGAGGATTGGAACAAATTACCAGTTAGGTTTCAGTTGCAATGGTTTTAGGATAGAGCATGTTGTAGGTTTGGGATCAACCTAATGGATGGGGCTACTAGTTTATGGTGTTCTTGGCACCTCACAGAGAGGATTCCATCCCCATTTGGAGCCACTATTAAGGTCCTATAATATAGGTAATCAATGTGTATATATCCCATTATTTTTTTTAGGAATTTGTTGGTAAATTTTAGCATATAAATTCACCAAGTATTATAGTCTAAATTGGCATTGTACAAAGGTCTAAAATAGGTCAAGTCATTGAAAATATGTGTGTCAAAAGAGGTCCATTAGTCTTAACTTGAATTGTAAGGTCCCTAAGGGGTAATCATTGAGGACCAAGGTGTCATGAGTGTCTTTGTCATGAGTGAGGTGTCATGGGTTAGTTGTCAATAACATTTTCCATTGCTAAAGGATGAAATGTCTCTAAGTTATTTTTAAAAGTTTTTATTATTAAGAGAAAGATTTGATTTTATAAAATATACATAATTATATTTTTTATAAAATTGTTATTTAAAATATTAAACTTAATTTAAAAATAAAAAATCAACCAAATCCTTAAACTATAGGAACTACATTTATTATCATGTGTAAGCCCATAATAAATTCACAAGTCAAAATTGAAAAGTCAAATTAAATTTAGGACCCCACCCAGCACTTCATACATTAAACTTCCATGTGTCGAGATGTGTGAATAATTAAATTAATGGTTATTGATGGAATTCGGGGGTGGTTTCGTATTCGACTTTTAACCTACCCCATCAAAAAAGGTTATTTCACTTTACCGTGTTTTACAGCTATCATCCTCTTGTTCATTTCGGACCCCCCCTCCTAAACTATTTACTACCTACCCCAGCCCTCCTAAAAAAAAACAAAAACCATTATTTATGTTGATTTAAATATTATGAACATAGGGCAGGAAGGTCAATTGTGCTATTTCATTAATCGAAGAAGAAAAAGAAAAAGATTGTTTTTGCTATGGTATAAAGAGGAGAAATGGATGAAACATAAAATTTGGATAAATACTTATCCAAATATTTTACAAGAGTAAAAAGGGAAAGTAAAATATACTTTACCAACCATGGCAAAAGAAGACATGGCTTTTAAAATCCATGGGAAGGAAATGAATCAATGGATTTTATAAAATATGTTTATGAATCCCATTTATTCATCAATAAGTAAATTCATGGAAGCAAGACATGGATTTAAAAAAAAAAAACCATGGATTTCGAAACAAGAGGATGATTTATAAAATCAATTAAAGAAATATTTTGATATTTTATTTATGAAATTCATTTACGAATTTAAGAAAAATATTTAGAAATATTTATCAAAATATTTTCTTCCCAAATATTTTGTAACAATGATGAGGTATTTAAAGGATGATGAAGGCAAAGAATATGGGAAGAAAGGTCAACACATACGTTTGGTTTAACTCCAAAAGACAAATAATTCATTAATCAACTAGGTGGAAACATAAACAAGCATGCAATTATTTTTAGAATTTTGATTCGGAAATAGCAGTCAAAGGGACAACTAGTTTATACAAGTGGTAAAGTTAATTAGGTTTGAAAGGGAAGCTAACAAGTTTTGTGAAAACAACTTCAACCTCTCCATATTCCAAGGCAGAGGATCAACATCAATGAACCAATTTCAAGATTTGAAGGTTGAAGAATTTCCAACAATTCCAAATTTCTTGCACTTTTCGAGTGATTGTTTTTATCTTTAGTTTATCGTTCACATTTTTTCCAGAAATTGTTAGATATTACTTTGTAATAAATTCCCCTTTGGAATCCAAATTTAATTCAATAGAAAGTATATAAATATTTTGTAATAGGACTTACTGAGGGTTGGGACATGTATGAAGAAAAGATCTCTACCTTGATGTAAGTCGTGGGTTGTACTCAAAGTAATCATTTTTTATAAATACAAAAGCAATTTTTTTCCAAGATTCTTGTGTCAAACAAATGGTGATATGTTCTCTTATGTTAAATTGTTATTTTCTCTTAGTTTCTATATGAATTTCACTTCCTGATTGTTGCAAGAAGATTAAGAGTTCAATTACTTAAGTGTACTCTGATCTAGATTATTATAAACAATCTTAAATTTTTCCTCGTGAGATTAAATTTAAAATTCATTTCAATATGCTTTATATTTAATTGATCTTCTACTTTTTCATCCCATCCACACCATAAATATATTAAAGGATCCAATAATTTTCCTACGCTTCCCTATTACAAGTACTCTGTCAATTTGTAATTTATTACACAAAAGTTTATGACTCCATTCCTAATGGACTTTTCCAACATGTTTCATCCAAACTTTTGAAAAACCCACCTAGAATTTTAATAACTAGCCTAAGAACTTAAAAACATAAATCTAAATCATAAAGATAGATCACTCTCTAATTTTGCAAGGGCTAGATCCAAACATTGAAAGTGGTTTTCTATTACCTTTGTAGTTTTCTTCTTCAACCTAGGAAAATTACACAGTGCTAACATTCTAGTGACCATACTGGGGATCGAAAGGTTTCATCTTCACTAAGAAAGACTATCAGGTCTCATATTTAATTGTTGATGGTGCACAACAGTTAGACACATATGAAGGTTGTGGCATTCACAAGGAGACTCCATTATCAAAGAATCCATATCGCAGAATGCTCATGGTGATGCCACTGGTTGAAACATCCAGACCTTAAACTACTCATCCTATTTCTTTCCAAACAAAATGATAGGGTTTGTAGTAGACCCTATTTCTATTGAATGTTTCAAAGAATACTGGAATATTTGTGATGATGATCAAATGGAGGAAGATTTCTCCAATTTACTGATTATTTATTTAAGGGCTTGCAAATGTAGCTCTGAAGATAAAGATATTTTTTTTAGAAGTGTTTGTTGACAAACTTGAGAAGGACATTCATATCGTAAATATTCGACTTCAGGCTTACAATTTTCATGATCAAAATCAGTTTTTTGAGGATGTTTTATAGTTGAAACTAGGGTCTCATTTTGACAAACAAATTAGATAACTTCTTGATGAGCAGGGAATGAAATATGTTTTCTTTGACCCCATAAATGTCTATATGGATGAATTGTTCACTACAGAGTTCCAATTATGTTTTTGTTGTGAAACAGAAGTCTACAATCAACTATCATTTCACTTACACTTTCCAGTTTCCATTTTGCTGAAACGCAGTCTCAAAATCACATCAAGTATGTAGCTAATTGATTGGTTGTTTTGGAATTTTCTATTAATTAATTTTTTAGGGGTATAAGTAGCCTAAAGTAGGTAGGAGTGTGAATAAGCTCAACATTCTAAGCTTCTTTTTCAGTTGTATATTTTAAGCTCCAATTTGCAACAGAGTTCTCAGTTTTAGTTTACAACTCAGATTCTAGTTTGAGGATTGGAACAGATTACCAGTTGGGTTTCATTTGCAGTGGTTTTAGGGCAGAGCATGTTGCAGGTTTGGGATAAACCCAGTGGATTAGGCTACTAGTCTAGGGTGTTCTTGGAACATCACAGGGAGGATGTCATCCCCTTTTGGATCCATTGTTAAGGTCCTATAATATAGGTAATAAAAGTCTATCTATAAAGTTATTTATTTTGGGAATCTGCTGGTAACGTTCAACCTATAAATTCACCAGGTATTATAGTCTAAATTATCTTTGTACAAAGGTCTCAAATTGGTCAAGTCATTGAAAATATGTGTGTGAAATGAGTTCCTTTAGCCTTTATATGAATTATAAGCTCCCTAAGGGGTCATCATTAAGGTCAGGGAAAATTTTAAGGATGGAAATTTAAATTAAATATTAGAAACCTTGAAGAATCTTACTAATCCATAATATTAAAACTATAAAATGTTTGGTGATATTTTAGTAATAATATTCAATCTTCTAAGGATTTTATATAGTCTCTGTAAACTTTTGGGGATTTTTAAGGTAAATTATTTTTTTCTCATAAAATTTGGGCTAATCATTTTTATGAAAAAATGGAAATTGACGACCCTTTTTCTTGGAAAAAAATGGAAAATTAGCCCATCTACGAATATTAGCCTCTAAAATTTTACCTGATTAAGGTGTCACAAGTGTCTTGTCATGAGTCAGTTGTCAATAACCCTTTCCATTTCTAAATGATTAAATGTCTCTAAAGTTTTTTTTAATAGTTTTTGTTTTAAAACAGATTTAATTTTATAAAATATAATATAATTATATTTTTGATAAAATCATTTATTTAAATATTAAAATTAATTTTAAAATAACATCTTAACCAAATCTATAAACTATAGGAACCACATTCATTATCATACATCATCCCATAATAAATTCACAAATCAAAATTGAAAACTCAAATTACATTTATGACCCAACATCGCACTTCATACATTAAAATTCTATGCCTCGAAATGCGTGAATAATTAAATCAATGTTTATCGATGGATTTTGCGGGGTTTCCTATTGGACTTTTAACCTAGAACCCCCCTTCAAAAAATTTTGTTTCACTTTACCGTGTTTTACAGCTATCATCTTCTAGTTCATTTTGTACCATTACTTATGTTCATTTAAATATTGTGAATATATAGTGGGAAGGTCATTTCTGCCATTTGATTAATCAAATTTATCTCGAGCTAGAGCTTGGATTTCTCTGGAGCTTGGATTGATATGTTTATTAAATGAGTTTACAAGTGAAAGATTGAGGTAAAAGGAGGTTGAGTTAAATGAGGTAAATGAAATTTTACAGAGAAGAGAAATATTATTTTCGCTATAGTGTAAAGATAAGAACTGCACAAAACATAAAATTTGGATAAATACTTATTCAAATATTTTACGAAAGTAAAAGGGGAAAATAAAAGATAATTTACAAACCATGGAAAAACAAGATATGGTTTTAAAAATCCATGGGAAGAAAATGAGTTGATAGTTTTTATAAAATATTTTTATGAATCACATTTATTCATCAATATATCAATTCAAAGAAACATGACATGTATTTAAAAAACAAAACACGGATTTCAAAACAAGAGGATGGTTTATAAAATCATTTAAAGAAATATTTTGAGATTTTATTTATGAAATTCATTTACAGGTTTAAGCAAAATATTTAGAAATATTTATCAAAATATTTTCTTCCCAAATATGTTTGGCAACGATGAAGTATTTAAAATATGATGAGGGCAAATATTATGGGCCAAAAGGTTAACACATAAGTTTGGCTTAACTCTAAAATACAAATAATTCATTGATCAACTAGGTGGAAAACATAAGCATGCATGCAATTATTTTCATATTTTCTACTTAGAAATAACAATCAATGGGAGAACTAATTGATACAGGTGGTAGAGTTAATTAGGTTTGAAAGGGAAACTAACAAATTTTGTGGAAACAACTTCAACTTATCCATATTCGAAGGCACAAGATCAATATCAATGAGTCAATTTTCAGGTTTGTAGGCTAAATATTTTCCAGCAGTTCCAAATTTCCTGCAGTTTTCTAGTGATTGTTCTTATCTTTAGTTTATTGTTCAGATTTTTTCCAGAAATTGTTAGATATCTTATTTTGTAATAAATTCCATTTTGGAATCCGAAGTTAGTTCAATATAAAGTCTATAAATATTTTGTAATAAGATTTAGTAAGGGTTGGAACATGTATGGAGAAAAGAGCTCTACCTTGATGTAAGTCGTGGATTGTACTCAAAGCAATCAATTATCAAAAATACGGAGGTAGTGTTTTCCAGGATTCTTGTGTCAAACAAATGGTGATATGTTCCCTTATGTTGAATTGTTATTATTTCTCAGTTTCCAAATGAATTTCCCTTCCTAATTGTTGCAAGAAGATTAAGAGTTGAATTTACTTAAGTGTACTCTGCTCTGGCTTGTTATAAATAGTATTAATGTTTTCCTCATGAGATTAAATATAAAATTCATGTCAATATGATTTATATTTATTTAATATTTTACTTTTTCATCCCATCCACACCATAAATATCTTAAAGGATCCAAGAGTTTTCCTACCCTGCTCTATTACAACAACCGTGTCAATTTTTAAGTGATTACCCAAACATTTATGAATCCATTCCCAATGGATTTTTCCAAGATCTTTCAACCAAACGTTTGAAAAACCCACCTTGAATATTAATAACTAACCTAATATCGTAAAAATAGAAATCTAAATTATACAGAGAGAGCCCTCTCTGAAGCTAGAAGTGCTAGATCCAAGATTTAAGAGTGGTTTGTGATTATCTTTGTAGATTTCCTCTTCATCTTAGGAAAATTACAGAGTGCTAACAACCTGAAAGTGAACAATTTTCATAATTTGTATATAACCAAACCATCGTCTATTGTCCCTCCAATATACCTTAAGCTCCAATTTTTCAACCTTCCAATGAAAAATTGTAGGTGGCTACATAAACCTTGCAACAAAACTTGTTACAAACATAATATCAAGTCTAGTTACAATTAGATACAACAAACTACCAACTAGACTTTTATACAATGTGGGATCAACTCATGGTGCTATATCTTCTTTTCTTAGTCTGGTACCTTGAGAAATTGGTGTATCAGCAGGTTTGTAATTGGTCATTCTAAACTTTTGGATGATATTAGTGGCATATTTTTGTTGACCAACAAAAATGCCACTAGAAAATTGGTGAATTTCAATTCCTAAGAGGTATTTCATGACCCCTAGATCTATCATATCAAAATATATTTGCATTGCTTCTTTGAATTCTTATGACATTATAATTTTGATATAAATATCATCTACATAAAGGCATAAAATAGGAATTTTACCTTCATGAGCTTTGGCACAAAAATTTGGTTGATGACTTCTTCTGCAAAAACCACTTTTGATGAGATATGTGTTGATGTGATTTTTACCAATCTCTTGGAGTTTGTTTCAATCTATACAAATATTTCTTCAACCTATATACCTTATGCTCTTGTCCTGGAACTTCAAAAGGAGAAGGTTGCTCTACATAAAGTTCTTCCTGTAATATGCCATTTAGGAAGGCATATTTTACATCAAGTTGATAGACTTTCCATTTGTGTTGATCTATTGCGTACAAAATGGTTTTAACAACGTCTAACCTTGCTACTGGAGTAAAGGTTTCACTATAATCGACACCAAATTGTTGCGAGAATCCTTTAGCAACCAACCTTGCATTACATTTCTCAATCTCTCCTTTTTCATTTAGCTTGGTCTTGTATACCCATTTTTCCACCAATTCTAATTTTGTCCCTGGGGAGATTAGTTCATTCCCATGTTTGGTTCTGCTCTATGGCAGAAATTTCTTGGTTTATTGCATCAACCTAGTGTTTTTCTTTAACTACTTCTTCAAAATGGGTTGGCTGGTGTTAGCACCTAAATCTGCCTCAGGTTGAATGAAGGCTAAATTCAGGTTAACCACAAACCACACTCAGTCTGGTAGCTAGCCCTACCAGAACAGGAGAGGGCTCTCTCCGAGTCACACTCAGTGAATAGATGAATGAAAAGGACTAATATGACTTTCAAACGAACTATTTGTCTTAGGCTAGTAAGTGGAAATGATAATAAGGAGTGATTTTTATGAGTGACTATGTTTTTGGGATGTTATGGGACCACTGGACCTCAATGAACAGAGAACTTAACATGAAGGCACAAATTATTTCATGAGGCAAGGTAGGCTGAAAGCATAGAAATTTAGTTTTAAAATATGGTGGAATGGAAAGATTGATTAAGAATATGAAAAGGACATGGGCGACATGAATCCTTTTCAACAAAAGAATGAACATTGTACATGAAATTTCCCCACAGGGAGAGCAATAGAATTGAATTCTACCTGATCTCACTCGAAACATTTCACCAGAAATGGATACGAAATGGAACTATGGAACATAACAAAGAAATGGAGAGAATGATTAAGAAGGTGAAAAGGGCATGGGAAACATGAATCCTTTTCAACAGAAGAATGGAACATTGCACATGAAAGTTTCCTACAGGTAGAGAAATAGAATTGAATTCTACCTGATCTCACTCGAAAAATTTCACGAAAAATGAATGCGAAATGGAATACAAAACATAAAGAGATACATATGAAACATAAGAGAAACACTTGCTATACTCACAACCACATGAATCTCATGAAACAAAGCTGTTGCCTTTCATTAATTCTCTGTAAAAATATACAATGCAGAAATAAAGTTTCTTTCCCACAGTCTCCCAGAAATTACAAGGCAACCAACCCTTTGCAAATAACTTGCTTATAATATATAGAATGTGTGAGGAAGAGATAGAATGCCCAGGGGTTGGGAAGTTACTCAAATCATTTCGAAATGGAGATGGAGAGCCAACCATCAGCTACAGGTGCAGTGCTCTCAAGCATGACATTTGGCTAGGGTGACCCTTTGCATTCTTTTGCCACTTGGATGGATGCCCATCTGGAGAGAAAACTCTTTAAATGCCTCTTTTGGTGCGAAAAAACCGAAGTGTAGATGATTGGGCCCACTTGGAGAAGTCGCGACCCGAAATTTCGTGAAACGGGAGCAAATTGGCAATTTTTCTCTGTTCGCTGCGCCATTTTCTCTGTGCATCGCACTACTTTGGGTCCTGTTTTGGGGCACTTTTAAATATCCAAAATAAGCCCAAGTTGGATTGTTGGAAATCTTAGCCTGTCTGCTTTCTAATGCCACTAGAATTTCTGAATTTGAAGCTCATTTTCCCCTCCAAATTTTCATTCTCCGAAGACTGCTTTCTGTGTGTGCAAAAAGTGGCAGAAAGGCCATTTTTGGGTGTTTTTTGACCTTTAGGAGACCCAAAACTTATCAAAATTTCTAGCCCGGACACCAATAGATGTATTTTTTGATGTTGAATCCCGAAATGCAAACCTTTTCTCGATTGGAGTGCTAGAATTTCAGCGCCGCGCAGGGTGCACGACGCACAGGGAGAAAATCCCTGTTTTTCGCCCAAAAATTTCCCTGTGACCAAAAGTTGCCCAATTTTTTTTAGATTTGAGCTAGGAGTCCTCTATGGGGTGCTTTACTGAGTCAAGGAGGCCTCAGCCAAGATCCTGAGCCTATCTTTATCTTTTTCCCTTTTTTCCCTTTTTGTGGCTTTCCTCAGTTTTGCTTTCAAACTCCTCATTTGGGCTCTCAAACTCAAGTTACGTGCCCTGTAATGACGAGCCATGTGTCTTAGCAGTGTGTTGTCTTTGTCGGCCTTGTTCAACATGTTGTCCACGTGCATGTTGACTCTCTCAAGAACAAACTCGCGATCATCCATAACCTGTTGCTCTAATGAAGTGAATTCAATCCTCCTCTGCTGGGAAATTAGGCGATCCTCACGGATGTTCAGCAACTCCATGATCACATGCTAGTCTTCCAACTATTTGTTCCTCTACTCTAGATATTTGATGACCCATATGGACCTCTCAAAATTGAGTATCAAGTCTTTGATTTATGTGTCCTACTCCTGAATAATCATCCTAAGTTTGGTATTTTCTGCCTCTGTCTCTTCATCCGGAATGAGGATGACACTGGTCCCTTGAGCACCTGATGGCTCACCTGAAGGCCCCTCCTCATGCATTGGCTCCTTACCTCTGTCCTGTTCCTGTGTCTTCGAGGTCGGAAGCGAGGTCCCTTCCACCCCAGCTGGAGATAACACTCGCTTTGTTGCTGCAAACAAAGGCCTGGTGCCTTTTGGATAGCCTCTCTGGTATGTGATGGAAAATGGCACCACAGTGGTCTCATGGCACTCATGTTGATGAGAAATACTCCTATCTCATGTTTTTCCTCTGATACTACCTGTGGAGCACTAAAGAAGTCACGGGAGATGAAGTCCTCCCAAGCAATTCCCTGCAATCCGAACTGATGGTCCACCAAAATCTGGATAAGAGAAAAGTGATATAAGCTGTTGAGCTGCCGCCGAGGGGTCTTGTGCAGCATGAATTTTCTCATCCTCTCTATGTTCCCACAAATGAAAAATGGGAGGTTCATCATACACACCCTGGTGAAGTGCATGAGTAACCTGATGTGATAGGCATAAAGGTGAGAAAACCTCCCCTCACAACTAAAGTATTTCATGATCAATTTCATGAGCGGACTATAATCATCTCTCAGAAATCTGAATGGGAAAACTCTCATGAGCTGACTCAAACAACTAGATTTTATGTAAGGCTCATGAAGTTCCCTCTCCACCTTCATATTCTTGTGCCACTGTTCTCCAACATTCGGTATACCTGTTGCCACTGATATGGTTTCGGGTGTCAATGTGAAAGTGACCCCTGCCAAGATAGACTGTCCTCCATGTAGGTGCAGTGTAAAGAGGCGGGCCAACTCATGATGAATTCTGACATTTTCCACTCTCTGAGAAAATTCGAAACATGCCAAGTGCTGGAAACAAGACATAGCGAGAGGCCATGCCTGCAACTCCGCGAGGGTGTTTCGTTCATCCCTGACATGTCTGCCACTCCTAGGTCTTCGGGGAGCCTGTTCTCCTGAAGCTGTATCACTGTGGGTTTCCCCCTCATAATCTGATGAAGTTTCCAAGGCCATTACTGTTGTTTGTACTATGAATTTCTTTGCTACCCTCTGAATCCACTGAACTGATAGATACTATGCAAATCTCGTGATTTGATCGCTTTCACAAAGATTCGAAACAGTTTTGCATTGTCTTTGAGCTGCTGGACTGTGTGAGTTGCGTGCTCTTCCCAGTCCGCCGCGGGCCTTATATGCACTGCGTCTGTGTATTCTTTCAATGGTGGGCTGGCTGTGTATGCGTCGTGCACGGTGGGTGTGCCGTGCTCCTGCCTGTGTACGTCGCGCGCGGTGGGTGTGCCGCGCTCTTGCCTGGGTGCGCCGCGCTTCCCAAATCACCTACCAACTCACTCAAACGCTCACCAATCTCACTCTCCCACCTTTTTCAATGTCTTTCCAAGTCTCCAATGGCACAATGGCATTGCTTTTGGGCCACAATATGTATTTATAGGCTTGAGAGAAACTGGTTTGGTTTTTTCCTCTTTAAAAAACCCACTTTCTAATGTTGAGTTTTGCACCATTTTATTGACTTTTAAAGCACTTTGTTTTTTCCATTTTTTCTTCGAAATTGTGGCTCTCTTGATGAAATTTTCAGCATTCCTTTCCGGTAAGTGTGTGACTGGGCCTCTGGCTTTAACATCCATGACTACATCTGAAAATGTCAACTATCGATTTCTGGAAAAGTTTGTCTTAGTTGACCTTGCTTGACTTTTCTTCAAAACAGAGTTTTGAAGAAGAGTCGATGTCTCTTGTGGTGATAATGAACCTTTCTGCACTGTAGGTATATAAGGTCTCCCTTTGGCCTTCATGGCTTGTTTTTGGACATGTTTTTTTGAAGACCAAACTGATGAATTTCTAGGCTCAAACCAAAAAAAATAACTCGGTCCTGAAATAGGACCAGACCTTGACTATCATGATTTTCATTGATTTTGGACCAAGACCTGAACCAGTAGAGGCCCAACATGAGGGGAAATGAGTAGCATTATTTTCTCTGTCAGATCATGACATGTCCCTAGCAGAACGAAGCTGAATGGATGAAGCGGGACACCTAAAAATGAAATGCATAAAGAGCTTTGATCTCTGACGGAGGGCTGACCATACCAGATCTAACATTGGCTCCAATGGGGGATGGTAGCTCCCATGGAGGTGCCAAGAACAACAGATCTCTAGAAGAGCTAGACAATGCCTCTTGCTCCATTGGGCTATGGAGTCATCATTTTCATAAACAGTACAAGACTCTGACTTATTTACAAAACTAGAGTGACCAAGAAATTGACTCAAACTTGACAATTGGTATAACTCAAAAACTGACTATACATACTAAAACCAAACTGAAATAGAAAATGGTATTTACAATGACAGTGGAAGCATCATTCATAGATCAACAATGATACCATTTGAGCAGTTGACCATTGATCGGCCCTCCACGACAATCTTCTCCGTTTATTTCCTTTAGAAGGAAAGCATTCTGACCCCTGTATGATGCGATCTTGAAAGGACCTTTCCACAAATTTTCGAACTTTCCGTGCTTGCCTTTCTCCTCGTTTCTTGCATCCCATTTCAGCACTACATCATCCAACTGAAATCTATCCATCTTTGCTTTTCTATCATAAATTTTCTTGATTTTCTCCTGCAATTTGGATGTGTTCTTGAAAACTTCTTCTCTTGTTTGCTATAAGTGGATCATTTGATTCAGCCTTCTCTGCATGGGATCTTCCTCACTACCAGCCTCCTGAAGGAGTTTGATCACCGGGGTAGCAAGAGAAGCGGGAAATACTGTGTCCACTCCATAAACAAGCTCAAATGGTGACATACTGATGGATTTTTTGTGCGTGATCCTATCTGCCCAAAGCGCATGAACCAACCTCTTGTTCCAGCGCTTCTTATTTATTTCCAGCAGCTTCTTGATGATGTTGACCAAAGATTTATTTGAAGATTCTGCCAACCTATTGCCTTGCGGATGATAGGCAGTTGAATGACCCAAAATTATGTGATACTTATGACAAAATTCTACCATCCTTTTTGATTTAAACGCTGTTGCATTATCAGTGATTAATTTGTTGGGACAACCAAAGCGAGACAAGATGTTATTTTCGAGAAATGAAATGATTACCGTGTCCGTTGCTTGTCTGGTAGGGGCTTCCTCCATCCATTTTGTGAAATAGTCCGTCGCTGTAAGAATCCACCTATGTTGTCCAGAAGAGGTGGAATGAATTTCCCCGATGAAATCTAATCCCCACTGCTGGAAGGGAGCTCTCACTTCAATAGGCTTAAGTGGCAAAGGTTGTAATTTCTGTTTCCCCTCGAAAATACGACATTTATGACAGCACTTGACCATTTTATGTACGTCGACAAACAAAGTAGGCCAGTAGTATCATGCTCTCAAAATCTTATTCGCTGTTGATTTCCAAAAAAAGATGACCTCCACATTCTTCGTCGTGGAAATCCTCCATGACATTTTTTGCCTCCTCTTCCACCAGACAATTTAACAGAATGCCGCTGGGGTTTTTCCAATCTAGTGCAGAATTTAAGATGCAAAACTTTGCAGCCTTCAATTTGAGTGTTCTTGCTTTGTTTCTAGTCATGCTAGGCGGTGGTGATAGATTTTTCAGCACATATATTATATCAGAATACCATGGGGACAACGCAAACATTTCGGATACCTATGTTGACGTTCCTTCCTCATTATCATCAGTTAGGGCAGCGATCAGATTTATGTCCAATGCATGCAAATTTGATTAAGCCATTAGCTTCACCAACCCTTGTCCTTTGATCAGATTTGTAGGCTTTATCTCCACATCGTATCCTAGCAAGGCTGCAATCCATTTACCTCTTCTCCCTTCTAGATCAGTCCATACCAAAACATCTTTTATAGCAGTATTAGAAACATAGGCCAGAATGTGAGAATGTAGGATATATACCAGGAAATATTTCAATGCCTTCACCAAGCCCAGGGCTTGCTTCTCAGTGATGTTATACTTTAAAGCTGCGTCTCTTATAACTCTGCTGAAGAATGCAATGGGTCTTTCATGAACCTCTCTTTTCTGTAATAATACCGCTACCATAGTATGCTCTGAAGCAAAAGAAAACACTACAAAATCTTGAGTATAGTTGATTTGCTGAATTGCTTGTGCACGTGCTGGGTCTATATAAATGCCATCTTTTGAAATGATGTGCCCAAGTAATTTGCCTTCTTCCATGGCGAACAAGCTCTTCTTAGGATTCAACGATAGACCATATTTTCGGCATTTTTGAAAGACAACTATCAGGTGATGCATGTGTTCTTCATCAATCTTTGAAAACATCGTCAAGCCATCCAAGTACACCACCAAAAACACTTCCTTCTCATTTGCAAATGCCAAGTCCATTGCCCGCTGAAATGTGGTAGCTGCATTTTTTAAACCGAACGGGATTTTGGCTTAGTGAAAGGTTCCCCATGGAGTGGCGAATGCTGTCTTGTCTCTATCATCTTCATGGACGGAAATTTGGTTATATCCAGAATAACCATTAAGCATGGTCTCATAGGCTATCCGGACAACTATCCATTAAGCTGGTCTCATTGAAGGACAACTATCCACTGCCCAAGATGGACAATATACTTCAGCGAGATAGTTGTCCTTCAATGAGACCTTATTTAGATTTCTGAAATCAATGCATAGGCAGATCTCACCAGTCTTCTTATGTACAGGCACTAAGTTAGATGTCCAATCTGAAAATCTAATGGGCACAATGATACCTGATTTGTACAACCTATTTACCTCTTTTTCGATGGATGGCAGCATTGGATTTATCCTCCTCATCTTTTGTCTAAATGGTTTTTAGTTGGGCTTGATAGGTATCGTATGCTGAATGATATTTGTATCATAGGTCTTGAAATCAAAATAATCCCAAGCAAATATATCTGCAAATGAAGCCATCAAACTGATATATTTGTCTTTGATCTTTGGCGGTAATGCTTTAGACAATTTTACCAACTTTGGATTGGCAGTTGTACCGATGTTGACCTCTTCTACAACCTTTTCTATTGGCTGTAATGTTGGTTTGCGGGCTACATCATCCTGATCAAAAAGTTCTTCTAGAGGTATCAAGCCTTTATGAATGATGTTATTCTTCAGCTGCATTACGTCCATTTGATTGATCTGCATTTCATCTATACCATTCCCTTTGTCTTCATCATTTTCCACATCTATTTGGGTTTCTTTGAACTTGCCTTTATTGAGCAGAAAATCTTTAATCTCCTCGTCATCTTGAAACACTTGCCAATGTTGCTGATTGTCTGGAATGGTTGGACGGTGCTTGACATGGATTTCAAATTTATTGCTGGAGTTCATGGGGATCTTCAAGATGCTCGCTACCTTGGCAAGAGCATCAAAAATACTATTTTGTATATGAGGCACACATGTCAAGGTGTATTCTGAAAATAACTTCAAGATGTCTAAAACTGTATTACGATATGCCCACATCCTAGGATGTTTTGCTTGATACTCACCTCTGACCTGTTTTATTACCAACTCGGAGTTTCCATATACCGAAATCCTTTTTTCATTTAGCTTTCTAAGAATCTTCAGGCCAACAATCAGAGCTTCATATTCAGCTTCATTATTTGAACATTCAAAGGCCAACTTGTAACATCAAACTCTCACGCTACTAGGCACTTTGTTTGGGGTGGAGAAAGCACTGCGTACCCAAATACCAATACTGGCACCATCATTCCCTACTACTCCATCAAAATCCATAGTCCAAAAGCCCTCTTCCTCCTCCTGTGAGTGCTGAAAATCTATTTGTCATGCTTCGTTTGTAGGTTGTCCATCGTTTTCAAGTGATTGCCCAATCTATTTTTGCTTTTCTTGTCCTTCTCTCTTCAAGATGTCTCTAAAATTTTCTGTTATTTCTAGAATGTCATTTGCTACTACCATTTGACTAATTATCTCATTTAAACTAACTGAAAACAAAACAAAAGACTGTAAATATGTATGTACATAGTTAATGGGATGATTTATCAATTTCTCCTTGCTTGTGATCATATAGTTCATCTTTTGTTCCCGATATAACTTCCCCATTTGTCCAAACACTGGGATTGTTGCATAGGATAAATCCAGCTGCACTGTCCCTTTCAATTTTTCCACCCAAGACCTGGAAAGAAGCATGCCAAACCTTGGAGGAATATCTGCTACCACCACATCCATCAGGACATTTTTCATAGGAAGCTGATCCAAACTCACAACCAAGTATTTGATGAGACCTATACATCTTACTCTGCTAGAATCAAGTGAATAAAGATCATGATATTGTCGAGTGATATCTAGACCAAGCTTATCCATGATAGCCTTGGGCATGAGATTGTGAGAAGCTCCGAAATCGAACATGGCATTATGTAAAATGAAATCATGCAACCTCAAACTGATGTAGAAATGGGGCACCTCGTTGTCACGAGACCAACCATTTGATGCTGGTCCAAAAATCATTTCAGGCTGACCCTCTTCTACATTTACCATGTCGGACATTGGGTCCCAATTCAACCTTTTAGAAATCTTTCCAATATAATTGTTGTTCTTCATTATTTCAGTCAAGGGGATGGATATCTTTAACTTAGAAATCTCGTTCTCTAGGTTAAAAGTGGGAGTTTTTTCTACCTCCTTGACTGGAATCTCCTTCCTTTCCTCTTCCTTTAAGGTGGCAGGTTGCTGTGATTGCTTTGCAGGTTTTGATTTGCTGCTCTCCCGACCAACCACCTCCTTTCGTTTTCTTTGTGTAGCTGATAAATCATTCTATGCTCTTTCACACTCCCTTTTTTTCTGAATTCGTATGGCCGACACATCTCTGTTTCTAAGTTAATATCATTGTTTTTGTGCAGACAGAGCATTCAGATACCCCCTTTGATATTCTTCTGATTTTTCTTCCAACACATTGTCGCTAGCTAGAATAAAATCAGTGTCTTGGTGGGTAGCAGAATTCACTGCACATTCTTCTTCTTCGATAATGTAAGTAGGCAACTAATCTGGAATAAAAAGATGGTTTTCTTTGCCTATTACATTCCCATCCTCGTTTGACTCTAGTCCATGAACAAAATTCTGCTGCAAAGGTGTTTGTACCGGTTGTTGTGTAGTCTGGTCTTGAGTTCGCTAATCTCTCTGTCTTATCCTATATTGTTGTTGCTGCTGACCATGAAAGTTAGGATTCCTCACTTGTGATTCTCGCTTGTCAAGTTTTACCCTTTCAAGCATCTGTTCTACCTTTTTGAGAAGCTGATCCATTGCAAAAGGTTCTTCTTTCACAATGGTTTTCTTCTCTGCTTTCGCTCTAGCTCTTTTGGACAGCAGGTTCGCCTCAATGCTGACCGCAATTCTCTGCATGTCTTCCATTGTGGCTGGTTCCCTTTATCTCAATTGATAAGCCATATCAGCATCAAAACCATCCAGGAATTTCACCATGGCTAGTCTCATAGGTGGCCTTAGATCATCTGGAATTTCATTGTACACTGTATTGAATCTCATGCAATAATCTTGGACTGACTCACCAGTGTTTCTCTTGATTTGCTCGTATTCGGACAGAATTTGAAGAGGGTTCTTTTTCACTTCCTAGCGGTTCAAGAATGTTCTATGTAGGTCTGCCAAGGTGGCAATACATGCAGCCGGTAAACCTCTGAACCATTTTTTCACCTCACCTATAAATGTTTGTACAAAGAGCCTCATTAACACGTTCTCCACACTGATATCATAAAGTTCACAGAAGTCTGTCATTTGTTCCACGTGTTTCTGCGCAGTAATGCCGCTAGGAGAGCCATCAAAGAATGAGATTTCTCTTTGGTAATCAACGCACATATCATCTAGAACTTGCGGTAGAACAAGGGATATGAAACATGCAGCCATCATTTTTGGTGGATTTGGCCTTGGAGGTGTTGGAGGAGTGTGCACAGTTTGCAAGGGGCTTGCAATTGGATTTTGGAGCGGTGTCGCAGTGTAATTATCAATTAATCTATTAGCTCTCTCTATTTCGAGGTCTACAAGAAATTGCAGATCAGGGATAGTATAATCAACAACCCTTTTGGATTTAGACTCAAACAATGATATCTCGAACCGATCGTCGAACACAAGCTCTTCAAGATACTCAAAAATGTCGGGACATGAATGTGATTTGAACACGGGAGTTATGGTGCTCTCTTGACGAAGGAGCCTAGCGATCAAATTGGGGTTTTCGAAGATATGGGGAGGATCCAGGGCTGGATTGGCTCTGGTATATCATCTCGAAGCCAACGTGTTATTGAGAAAAATCACAGGACACAACCAACTTGGTTAGCCTTTCCAATCCTAAGCTCATCATCCGGGAGCTTAAAATTATTAAGAAACATGAGGATTTGATTTCAAACTTAGTCGTCCCCAGTATGGTTGCCACTATGCTAGCACCTAAATCTGCCTCAGGCTGAAGGAAGGCTAAACTCAGGGTAGCCACATACCACGCTCAGTCTGGTAGCTAGCCCTACCAGAACAGGAGAGGGCTCTCTTCGAGTCACACTCAGTGAATAGATGAACGAAAAGGACCAAGATGAATTTCAAACGAACTATTTATATTAGGCTAGTAAGTGTAAATAATAATAAGGAGTGATTTTTATGAATGACTGTGTTTCTGGGATGTTATGGGACCACTGGACCTTAATGAACAGAGAACTTAACATGAAGGCACAGATTATTTCATGAGGCAAGGTAGGCTGAAAGCATAGCAATTTAGTTTTAAAATATGTTGGAATGGAAAGATTGATTAAGAAGGTGAAAAGGGCATGGGCGATACGAATCCTTTTCAACAGAAGAATGAACAATGTACATGAAACTTTCCCATAGGTAGAGCAATAGAATTGAATTCTACCAGATCTCACTCAAAAAATTTCACCAGAAATGGATACGAAATGGAACTATGGAACATAACAAAGAAATGGAGAGAATGCTTAAGAAGGTGAAAATGGCATGGGAAACATGAATCCTTTTCAACAGAAGAATGGAACACTGCACATCAAATTTTTGTATAGGTAGAGCAATAGAATTGAATTCTACCTAATCTAACTCGAAAAATCTCACGAGAAATGAATGCGAAATGGAATACAAAACATAACAAGATACATATGAAACATAAGAGAAACACTTGATATACACACAACCACAGGAATCTCATGAAACAAAGCCGCTGCCTTTCATTAATTCTCTGTAAAAATATACAATGCAGAAACAAAGTTTCTTTCCCACAATCTCCTAGAAATGACAAGGCAACCAACCCTTTGCAAATAACTTGCTTACAATACATAGAATTTGTGAGGAAGAGATAGAACGCCCAGGGGTTGGGGAGTTACTCAAATCATTTCGAAATGGAGATGGAGAGCCAACCATCAGCTACAGGTGCATCGCTCTCAAGCATGACATTTGGCTGGGGTGACCCTTTGCATTCTTTTGCCACTTGGATGGATGCCCATCTGGAGAGAAAAATCTTTAAATGTCGCTTTTGGTGCCAAAAAACCAAAGTGTAGATGACCGGGCCCACTTGGACAAGTTGTGACCTGAAATTTCGCGAAACCGAACCAAATTGGCAATTTTTTCTCTGTGCACTATGCCATTTTCTCTGTGCGTCACGCTAATTTGGGTCTTGTTTTGGGGCACTGGCGGATATCCAAAAATTTCCCAAGTGGGCTTGTTGAAAAGCCTGTCCTGTCTACTTTCTAACCCTACTAAAATTTCTGAATTTGAAGTTCATTTTCCCCTTGAAATCTTCATTCTCCCAAGACTGCTTTCTGTGTATCCAAAAAGTGGCAGAAAGGCCATTTTTGGGTGTTTTTTGACCTTTAAGAGACCCAAAACTTATCACAATTTCTATCCCAGACACCAATAGCTGTATTTTTCGATGCTGAAACTAAAAATGCAAACATTTTTTTGATTGGAGTGCTAGAATTTCAGCGCCACGCAGGGTGCGCGACGCACAGGGAGAAAATCCTTGTTTTTCGCCCAAAAATTTCCCTGTGACCAAAATTTGCCCAAATTTTTTGAGATTTGGGTTGGAAGTCCTCTATGGGGTGCTCTGTTGAGTCAAGGAGGCCTCATCCAAGATCCTTAGCCTATCCTGCTCTTTTTCCCTTTTTTCCCTTTTTGTGGCTTTCCTCAGTTTTGCTTTCAAACTCCTTATTCGGGCTCTCAAACTCAAATTATGTGCCCTGTAATGACGAGCCATGTGTCTCAGCAGTGTGTTGTCTTTGTCGGCCTTGTTCAACATGTTGTCCAGGTGCATGTTGACTCTCTCAAGAACAGACTCACGATATTCATAACATGTTGCTCTAATGAAGTGAATTCAATCCTCCTCTGCTAGGGAGTTAGGCGTTCCTCACAGATGTTCTGCAGCTCCATGATCACATGCTAGTCTTCCAGCTATTTGTTCCTCTGCTCGAGATATTTGATGACCCATCTGGACCTCTCGAAATTGAGTATCAAGTCTTTTCTTTCTGTGTCCTGCTCCTGAATAATCATCCTAACTTTGGAATTTTTTGCCTCTGTCTCTTCATCCGGAATGAGGATGACACCGGTCCCTTGAGCACCTGATGGCTCACCCAAAGGCCCCTCCTCATGCATTGGCTCCTTACCTCTATCTCGTTCCTATGTCGTCGATGCTGGAAGCAAGGCCCCTTCCACCCCAGGTGGAGATAACACTTGCTTTGCTGTTGCAAACAAAGGCCTGGTGCCTTTCGGATAGCCTCTTTGATATGTGATGGAAAATGGCACCACAGTGGTGTCATGGTGCTCATGCTGATGAGAAGTACCCCCTATCTCATGTCTTCCCTCTGATACTACCTGTGGAGCGTTGAAGAAGTCATGGGAGATACTACCTGCAATCCCAACTGATGGTCCACCAAAATCTGGATAAGATCAAAGTGATATACGTTGTTGAGTTGCTGCCTAGGGGTCTTGTGCTGCATGAATTTTCTCATCCTCTCTATGTTCCCACAAATGAAAAATGGGAGGTTCATCATATGCACCCTGGTGAAGTGCATGAGTAACCTGGTGTGATAGGCATAAGGGTGAGAAAACCTCCCCCCACAACTAAAGTATTTCATGATCAATCTCATGAGCGGAGCATAATCATCTCTCAGAAATTTGAGTGGGAAAACTCTCGTGAGCTGACTCAAACAAGTGGCTTTTATGTAAGGCTCATAAATTTCCCTCTCCACCTTCATCTTCTTGTGCCACTATTCTCCAACATTCGGTATGCCTATTGCGACTAATATGGTTTCAGGTGTCAATGTGAAAGTGACCCCTGCCAAGATAGACTGTCCTCCATGTAGGTGAAGTGCATAGAGGGAGGCCAACGCATGGTGAATTCTGACATTTGCCACCCTCTGGAAAAATTCGAAACATGCCAAGTGCTAGAAAAAAGACATAGCGAGAGGGCATGCCTGCAACTCCGTGAGGGTGTTTGGTTCATCCCTAACATGTCTACCACTCCTAGGTCTCCGGGGAGCCTATTCTCTTGAAGTTGTAACACTGTGGGTTTCCCCCTCATAATCTGATGAAATTTCCAAGGCCATTAATGCTGTTTTTACTATGAATTTCTTTGTTTCCCTCTGAATCCATTGAGCTAATAGATGCTCTGTAAATCTCATGATTTGATCGCTTTCACAAAGATTTGAAACGGTTTTGCATTGTCTTTGAGCTGCTAGACTGTGTACACAGCACACTCTTCCCAGTGCGCCACGCGTCTTATATGCGTCGCGCCTGTGTATTCTTTCAACGGCAGGCTAGCTGTGTATGTGTCGCGCATGGTGGGTGCGCCGCGCTCTTGCCTGTGTGCGCCGCGCTTTCCAAATCACCTACCAACTCACTCAAACGCTCACCAATCTCACTCTCCCACCTTTTGCAATGTCTCTCCAAGTCTCCAATGGCACAATTACTTTGCTTTTGGGCCACAATATGTATTTATAGGCTTGAGAGAAACTGGTTTGATTTTTTCCTCTTTAAAAAACCCACTTTCTAATGTTGAGTTTTGCACCATTTTATTGACTTTTAAAGCACTCTATTTTTTCCATTTTTTCAGCATTCATTTGCAGGGATTGTGTGATTGGGCCTCTCGCTTTAACATCCATGACTGCATCTGAAAATGCCAGCTGTCGATTTCTGGAAAATTTTGTCTTAGTTGACCTTACTTGACTTTTCGTCAAAACAGAGTTTTGAAGAAGAGTCGATGTCTCTTGTGGTGATGATGAAGCTTTCTGCACTGTAGGTGTATAAGGTCTCCCTTTGGCCTGCATGGCTTGTTTCTGGACATGTTTTTTCACAGACCAAACTGATGAATTTCTAGACTCAAACCAAAAAAAAATGACTCTGTCCTGAAATAGGACCAGACCTTGACTATCATGATTTTCATTGATTTTTGACTAAGACCTGAACCAGCAGAGGCCCAACATGAGGGGAAATGAGTAGCATTATTTTCTCCATCAGATCATGACATGTCCCTAGTGGAATGCAGCTAAGTGGATGAAGCAAGACACCTAAAAATGAAATGCATAAAGAGCTTTGATCTTTGATGGAGGGCTGACCAGACCAGCTCTAATAGCTAGGATGAAATAAATGCAAACATATTATGTTGGTCAAACTCATGCTCCTCCTAATTTATTTCTCTTATTCTTCTTGTTTTATGATTGTCTTCTCAATATCTTTAATCACCGGTGGATTCACTGCTTGAAGATGTACCATTTTCAAAATGGTATGGATCTTGCTCAAAATGAAATGTTGGTGGTTGTGGTGGAGAAAAAGAATCAATTGAAGCTTCAGTAAAATGATCAGGCCAAGATTTATTTTCAAAAAGATTTACATCTATTCTTAAAATAAACTTCTTGGTAACTAGATTGTAAAGCTTGTAGGCCTTTGAATTCTCACTAATAATAGCCTATGAAAATACATCTTTCACTCCTATCATTAAGATTATTTCTTAACCTCTCAGGAACATGTGCAAAATGCTACTAATCCAAAAAATTAAAAGTGAGATAAATTTACCTTTTTACCATCCCATGCTCCGTGAGGTATTATATCTTAGAGATTGGTTGTTGGAGATATATTAAGAACATACACTATTGTCAAAACTGCTTCAGCCCAACAGTTATTTGACAACTTCTTCTTACATAGCATACATTTAGCCATGTTCATGATTGACTAATTTTTCCTTTCTGCTACTCCATTCTGCTATGGAGTATATCTTGTTGTGTTTTGCATGATTATGCCTTGTCATTGACAAAATTATTTGAAGTTATTGGAAATGTACTCTACTCCTCTGTCGGATCTAAGTACCTTCAAAGACTTTCCACTCTGCTTTTATGCTTCTGCTTTGAACTCTTTCAATCTTGAGAAAGTATCTAATGTATTTTTGAGAAAATACACCCAAATATTCTTGCTATAATCATTAACGAATGTGAGAAAACAAGAACTACCACCAGTGGATTTTGTCTGCATTAAGCAATATATATATATATGGACTAGCTCTAACAACTCTTTTGCTCTACACAAAGATGTGGGAAAACTATCTCTTTTATGTTTGGCATAACACAAATTTCACAATTACAATATTTTTCATTCATAGTAGGGAGACAAATGAAAATTGACTATTTCTCAAGCTAACTTAAAGTCTTGAATGGGATATGACCATACATAGAATGCCATAGTTGACACTGAGCTATTTTTGACACATTGTGGAATAAAGAGTTCGAGAGATTTTGACTTCTAAGAGTCAATGGAAATATCCTATTCTTGATTTTGTAAGTGTATGAAAATTAGCGCGTTTGGTCACTATGGAGGGATTCATACACATTCAAAAAAAAAAATTAAAGAAAAAATAACTTATAACTTCTTTCTGCCTTATAGGGTAGCTAACAATGTGCTTCATAAAACAACATTGTAAAAGAGTTCATTCATAAAATTAAATTTCCCATGATAATTTCTTCAAAATTATATGCTATCCTAATGAAGGTGAATTTGGTGGAGTAAAAACTCATGACTTTCATACCTTCATTGAGATAAGTATTTTGTTGTATTTCTATATTGGTATACATCATTTTAGTTTTTTTTTTTGTTTTTTTTTCCCATTTACTTTATTTTGATGTATTATGATATACATATATCTCTTATAGACAACTTTAACAACAACATAAAATAAGTTACATATTATATTGAAAAACACATAAATTATGTAATGGTCGTTGTGCAAGATATTGGTTGAAAACTTGGTGACCCGTGTTTTACTTGCAATCTATGCACTTTGTTTTCGTGATTTTAATGCATTGTTTGTATGTGGTTGTCATCTAAAGAAATGCACAAAGAATATATAAAGTATTCTAGGAGTGAAATTCCTAGGTTAATGTCTAGATTGCAAAGGTATCTACCTCCAACATTTTATAATGCAGAAGAACACCTCCTCATATGGAAACTTCAGATTGAAATGTTTGGACTTGTACACACAGTGTGAATGTTGATGTTGGAGAGGAATTCAAACTAACTAAATTCTTTTGTTAGGAAAATAGCATGTTATAAGCATTATATTGTGGTGGGTTATATGATATATTAATACTTGTTGTTCATTAATAAATCACTTTCTAAATTAGTAACATATATGAATGTTCCTTTGATTTCATATGTCCACTTGATCAATAAATTCAAAGGCAAGGTCTTCTGGGGGAAGATAGAATTAGGAAACTGAAATATAATCATATTATAGATAAATACAATAATTTTGATTATTAGTTTTCATCCATATCATATCTATTTAGTTTATATTCTTCCATCAATTACTAGGCTTTACCATTGTCACTAATTAATGATGAATTGCTCCTTTTTCATATAATTGGTTGAGGGTGGGATGCACACCATATAGACATTGTAAAAAATCTTTGATTGGATAAAGGTATTAATAGAATAACGTATATAATGTTATGGTAGGGTATCTTGACAAGAGTTATCTACATTGGTTAAAGAGACTCATTGTAATCAATTTTTATTCTTATGTAGACGAAAATTGATTTAGCATATGGTTTAAAAGATAAAAAGGAAAGCATATTTCCCCATACTTTTAGTTAATTTCCACTATTATAATATATGTAGTCTACTTTTCCTAAAATATTCACATGTATAAATATGTTTATTAATTTACAATATATTTTTTGTGTTTGACATATTGTAGTTGAAACATCACTATATTATTTTGTTCAATAGTTATAATTTTCACATTAATAATTTGGATGAAAAGAAGAAACCTATTATTGTGGGATAACTATATGGTGTTTCAAGTCACTAATATTTCCTCCAAAGTAACAAGCATCCAAGGTATATGAAAATAGATGCTATGGACATTTGGAAGATATACTTGAGTGTGACTTTAAAGGCAATTTCAATTCTAGGGAAACCTTACATTTATAATAGATTTTTTCCTAAGGATAATGCATTTATGTGGCATGTAATGTACACATGTATTTCACTAGTATATAATATTATGAAAAATTAATTCATGATTTTTAAATAAGTCCTTAGTATATAATTGATACTGACATTAATCCATATCTTGTAGGTCTCCAAAAAAATTGCAAATTTGTTTGTCCAATTTATGGTTCTAGAATGAAATCTTGTCATTTAGTATGTTTAGGCAAGAATGTTTTTTATGAGTATAGTCAATCATACTCTAAGAACCATATGTATCAAACTGTTGACAAATATATTTTCAATGGGAAAGAAGAGAATGGAATAAAAGAACAAAGAAAGACACCTTAACTATGGAAGTTGGAATATAATGGAAATCATCGAGAAAGCATTTAGTTTATGTAGCATATATAATATTTTAGAGTTTTTATATGTATTCTATTTATTGTATCTAATTGTTATTATTATTATTTCATTTTTGTTTCATAAAGGATGTTAAAGTGTTAATGGGGTCACAGAAGGAATAAAATTTACATTGTAGAATTTAGCAGGTTGCCCTACTATGAAAACCTACAAATAACTCATTTGTTTGGAGCAATGCATATTGGGAAGAATGTAATAGAGACATTATGGAGAAACTTTGATGGAAGGAACGACAAGGAGAAAAGATTCAAATTTTGTAGTGATGTTGAGTAATTCAATCATGCAATTAAAAAAGTGATTCATTCCATGGTGATGGACAATGAGATACACTTCCCTAGTCATTTATAGAGCAGAAAACAACATTGTAAAATATTTAATTGATAACATTAAATTTCCCCTTGATAATTTCTTCAAACTTATATCGTATCTTAATGAAGAAAGGTGAATTTGGTGGAGTAAAATCTCATGATTTAAATACCTTCATTAAGGCAAGTATTTGTTATATTTCTATATTTGTATACATCATTGTAGTATTTTTTACTGTTTACTTTATTTTGGTATATTTTAATATACATATACCTCTTATAAATAACTTTAACAACACCATATAACAAGTTACATATGATATCGAAAAGCAGATTAGGTATGTAATGATTTTGTCTAAAATATTGGTTGCAAAACTTGTTGACATGTGTTTTACTTGCAATCTATAAATGTTTTGTGAAGCTTGTGATTTTATTGCATTATGTCTATGTGGTTGCCATGTAAAGAAATACATAAAGAATATATAAAGTATTTGAGGAGTGAAATTCGTAGGTTAATGTCTAGAATGCAAGGGTACATACGTCCAACATTTTTCAATGCACAAGAACACCACCTCATATACCAAATTGAGATTAAAATGTTTGAACTTGTCGAGACAATGTGAATGTTGATGGTCAAGAGGAATCCGAAATAACAAAATGCTTTTGTTAGGAAAAGAGCATGTTCTAAGGGTTTTATTGTGGTGTGATGTATGGTATATTAATCCTTTGTGTAAATTAATCAGTTACTTCCTAAATTAGTAACATATATCAATGTTCCTTTAATTTTGGATGTCCACTTGATCAATAAATTCAAAGGCGAGGTCTTTTTAGGGGAATGATAGAATTAAGAAAGTGAAAGATAATTAGATGATAGAGAACTATAATAATTTTGATTATTTGTTTTCAGCTATACCATACCTATTTGTTTATATTCTTCCATTGATTATTAAGATTTACCATTTTAGCTAATTAATGATGAATTTATCATTTTTCATATAGTTGGTTGAGGGTGGGATGCACACCATTTATACATTGTAAACAATATTTGATTGGATAAATGTATAAATAGAACAATATATACAATGCTATGGTAGATTATCACAACAAGAGGTATCTACATTGGTTAAAGAGAATCATTGTAATGAAGTTTGATTCCTATGTAGATGGAAATTTATTTAAGGTATGGTTTAAAAGATAAAAGGGAAAGGATATTCCCCCATACTTTTAGTTAATTTCCACTATACTAATGTATGTGGTCTACGTTTTCCTAAATTCACATGTACAAAAATGTTCATTAATTGATAATGTATTTTTTATGCGTTGAACATATTGTAGTTGAAACACCACTATCTTATTTTCTCCAATAGTTATAAATTTCACATCAATAAATTTGGATGAAAGGAAGAAACCTCTTATTTTTGGATAACTATATAGTGTTTCAAGTCACTATTATTTCTTCTAAAGTGAGAAGCATCTAAGATATGTAAAAATATATGATATGGAAATTTGGAAGATACACTTGAGTGTGACTTTAAATGCTTTAAATTCATCCTATTTCAAGACAAATGGTACAAGTTACAAATGAATGAATGTGATCCTAAAAGAAAAAATATTAAGCATGATAATGTGTTTACCATGGTTAATACAAGAATAGTTGAGTTGAGTATAGAGGCATATCTTCTTCCATGCCAACGTGAGTGGGTATTTTAGTGAGAGATTCTAGCTAAAGTGGGTTGGTCATATATTGTTAGATATGATCTAGGAGGAAAGCCTGTAAAGTATAAAGAACCAAAAGAAGTTTGTATTAAAGAAGAAGTGTTGCAGAGCTGGAGCGGTTAGTCGTGTTGGTTAAAGAAGTAGAAGTTCTAGAGCTAGCTAGAGATGACAATGTTCTCAATGATGATATCAACAACGAAATTATTGAAAATGAAATGGATGAAGATGTTTCTATGTTCAATACTTTCAACACAGATTCTAGAATGGGTGATATATCTGTGCAGTTCGATGAAGAAGAAGATAAAGGGTATTGAATTATTGAAATACAAAAGATATGTGATTACATATATTTTTATGATTTATTTTATTTAAAGTATTTTCCTATATGGGTCAATCATGTAAATTAATATTTTTTTGTCATTGGCCTTAATTCCTCTCTAAACTGACCAACCTATAATCTCCTAAACCATATTGAACATGTTCTTAGTGGTTGGGGGATTAGGGGGTTTAAGGGATTATATTGCAAACTAATCAAAAATAAATATTAATCAAAAAAATAGATAAATAATTAAAAACCAATTATAAAAAAAAAAAAAAAAAATCTAAAAACCACTATGGTGGAAAATCACCTAACCAGATAAACCCACTCGTAAACACAATCACCCCCACACTGATTGACCCTGCCTAATAGTAAGGACAACTTGTGTAAATAATTAGTAAATTGAAATTTGTGTTGGATCAACCCCACTTGACATGTAAGCAGAGCGTATAGAGGAGAAAAATGCTAACATTTTAATTGGATCAACCCCACCTATTATCAAGTAGAGTGCATCGAGGAGTAGATCTGTCCATTTAGGAAGGCATATTTTACATCAAGTTGATGGACTTTCCAATTGTGTCGATCTATTGTGTACAAAATGGTTTTAACAATGTCCAACTTTGCTACTGGAGTAAAGGTTTAACCATAATCGACACCAAATTGTTGTGAGAATCCTTTGGCAACCAACCCTTCCTTATATTTCTCAATCTCTCTTTTTTCATTTAGCTTGGTCTTGTATACCCATTTTTACAGCAATTATAGTTTTGTCCTTGGGGAGATCAACTAATTCCCATGTTTGGTTCTTCTCTATGGCAGAAATTTCTTGGTTTATTGCATCAACCCAGTGTTTTTCTTTAACTACTTCTTCAAAATGGTTTGGTTGGGATGAAATAAATGAAAACATATTATGTTGGTCAAACTCATGCTCCTCCTAATATATTTCTCTTATGCTTCTTGTTTTATGATTGTCTTCTCAATATGTTGAATCACTGGTGGATTCACTGCTTGAAGATGTACCATTCTCAAAATGGTATGGATCTTCTTCAAAATGAAATGTTGGTGGTTGTGGTGGATAAAAGGGTTGATTTGAAGCTTCATTAACATGATCAGGCCAAGATTTATTTTTCAAAAAAAATTACATCTCTTCTTAAAATAAACTTCTTGGTAACTAGATTGTAAAGCTTGCAGGCCTTTGAATTCTCACTAATAATAGTCTACAAAAATACATCTTTCACTCCTATCATTAAGCTTCTTTCTTAGCTTCTTAAAAACATGTGAAAATTCTACTAAGCTAAAAAATTTAAAGTGAGATAAATTTACCTTTTTAACCATCCCATGCTTCATGAGGTATTATATCTTAGAGATTGGTTGTTGGGGATATATTGAGAACATACACTGTCATCAAAACTACTTCAACCTAATAGTTATTTGACAAATTATTCTCACAGAGCATACATCTGGCCATGTTCATGATTGACTAATTTTTCCTTTCTGCTACTCCATTCTGCTATGGAGTATATCTTGTTGTGTTCTACATGATTATGCCTTGTTGACAAAATTATTTGAAGTTATTGGAACTGTACTCTACTCCTATGTCGGATCTGAGTACTTTGAAATACTTTCCACTCTGCTTTTATGCTTCTACTTTGAACTCTTTAAATCTTGAGAAAGTATCTGATGTATTTTTGTGAAAATACACCCATATCTTCTTGTTATAATCATCAATGAATGTCAGAAAATAAAAACTACCACCAATGGATTGTGTCTGCATTAAGAGATATATATATGTATGGACTATCTCTAACAACTCTTTCGATTTACAGGAAGATGTGGGAAAGCTATCTCTTTTATGTTTGGCATAACACAAATTTCACAAGTACAATATTTTTCAGTCATAGTAGGGAGACAAATGACAATTGACTATTTCTCAAGCTAACTTAGAGTCTTGAACGGAATATGACCATATATAGAATGCATAATTGACACTCATCTATTTTTGACACGTTGTGGAATAAAGACTGTGAGAGATTTCGACTTAAGAGTCAATGGAAATATCCTATTCTTGATTTCGTAAGTGTATGACAATCAACGCATTTTGTCACTATGGAGGGATGCATACTCATTCAAAAAAAGAATTAGAGAAAAAAAAACTTAAAGCCTCTTTCCGCCTTCTCTTTCAACTAAGGGGAGATAACAATGTGCTTCATAAAACAACATTGTAAAAGAGTTAATTCATAAAATAAAATTTCCCATGATAATTTCTTCAAACTTATATACTATCCTAATGAAGGTGAATTTGGTGTAGTAAAAACTCATGACTTCCATACCTTCATTAAGATAACTATTTTGTTATATTTCTATATTGGTATACATCATTTTTTTATTTTTTTTTTTGTTTACTTTATTTTGATATATTATGATATACATATATCTCTTATAGACAACTTTAACAACAACATAAAATAAGTTACATATTACATTGAAAAACACATAAAGTATGTAATGATTTTTGTGCAAGATATTGGTTGCAAAACTTGTTGACATGTGTTTTACTTGCAATCTATTCACTTTTTCTTCATGATTTTCATGCATTGTTTGTATGTGTTTGTGATCTAAAGAAATGCGCAAAGAATATATGAAGTATTTTAGGAGTGAAATTCCTAGGTTAATTTCTAGATCACAAACATATCTACCTCCAACATTTTTTAATGTAGAAGAACACCACCTCATATGGAAAATTCAGATTTAAATGTTTGGACTTGTACACACAATGTGAATGTTGATGTTGGAGAGGAATTGAAAATAACTAAATTCTTTTGTTAGGAAAAGAGCATGTTATAAGGGCTATATTGTGGTGGGTTATATGGTATATTAATACTTGGTGTTCATTAATAAATTACTTTCTAAATTAGTAACATATATGAATGTTCCTTTGATTTCGGATGTCCACTTGATCAATAAATTCAAAGGCAAGGTCTTTTTGGGGAAAGATATAATTAGGAAACTGAAATATAATCATATTATATATAACTACAATAATTTTGATTATTAGTTTTCATCCATATCATACCTATTTAGTTTATATTCTTCCATCAAATATTAAGCTTTACCGTTGTCAATAATTAATGATGAATTGCTCCATTTTCATATAATTGGTTGAGGGTGGGATGCACACCATATAGAGATTGTAAAAAATCTTTGATTGGATAAAGGTATGAATAGAATAATGTATACAATGTTACGGTAGGGTATCATGACAAGAGGTATCTACATTGGCTAAAGAGACTCATTGTAATCAATTTTGATTCTTATGTAGACGAAAATTGATTTAGCATATGGTTTAAAAGATAAAAGGAGAGCATATTCCCCCATACTTTTAGTTAATTTACACTATTCTAATATATGTAGTCTACTTTTCCTCAAATATTCACATGTATAAATATGTTTATTAATTGACAATGTATTTTTTGTGTTTGACATATTGTAGTTGAAACACCGCTATGTTATTTTTTTCAATAGTTATAATTTTAACATTAATAATTTGGATTAAAAGAAGAAACCTCGTATTGTGGGATAACTATATGGTATTTCAAGTTACTAATATTTCCTCGAAAGTAACAAGCATCCAAGGTATATGAAAATAGATGCTATGGACATTTGGAAGATATACTTGAGTGTGACTTTAAAGGCAATTTCATTTCTAGGGAAACCTTACATCTAGGGTGGGATGCACACCATATAGACATTGAAAAATCTTTGACTCATAAAGGTATGAATAGAATAATGTATACAATGTTATGGTAGGGTATCATGACAAGAGGTATCTACATTGGTTAAAGAGACTCACTGTAATCAATTTTGATTCTTATGTAGACGAAAATTGATTTAGCATACGGTTTAAAAGATAAAAACGAAATCATATTCCCACATACATTTAGTTAATTTCCACTATTCTAATATATGTAGCCTACTTTTTCCTAAAATATTCACATGTATAAATATGTTTATTAATTCACAATGTGTTTTTTGTGTTTGACATATTGTAGTTGAAACACCACTATGTTATTTTGTTCAATAGTTATAAATTTCATATTAATAATTTGGATGAAAAGAAGAAACCTCTTATTGTGGGATAACTATATGGTGTTTTAAGTCACTAATACTTCCTTTAAATTAACAAGCATCCAAGGTATATGAAAATATATGATATGGACATTTGGAATATATACTTGAGTGTGACTTTAAATTCTTTAAATTCATCACATTTCAAAGAAAATGGTACTAGTTGCAAATTCATGAATGTGGCCCTAAAAGAAAAACTACTAAGCATGATAATTAGTTTACCATGATTAATACAAAGATACTTGAGTTGAGAACATAGGCATATCTTCTTCCATGCCAATGTGAGTAGGTATTTTGCTCAACTAGCGAGAGTGAGTTTGTCATATATTGTTAGATATGATCTAGGAGGAAAGCCTATAAAGTATAAAGAAACATAAGAATATTGTATTAATGAAGAAGGGATTCAAAGTTGGAGCAACTAGATGTGTTGGATAAAGAAGTAGATGTTCTAGAGCTAGCTAGAGATGACAGTGTTCTCAATGATGATATCAACAATGAAATTGATGATGATGTTGCTATGTTCAATCCTTTCAACATTGATTCGAGGATGGATGATATATATGTGCAATTTGATGAAGAACAAGATAAAGTATATTGAGCTATTAAAATGTAGGCGTTATGTGATTATATATATTTTGATGATTTATGTGGTTTAAATTATTTTCCTATATGGTTTAATTATGTAAATTATTATTTTTTCTATCATTGACCTTGATTCTCTCTCAAATGACCAAACTATAATCTCCTAGACCATCTTCAACACGTGATTTAGTGGTTGGGGGATTAGTGGGTTTAATAGGCTATATTGAAAACTAATAAAAAATTTAAATAAATTGAAAAATAAAATAAATAAATAAAGGGAGTTAAAAAAATGTACAAAGCACTACGGTGGTAAATCACCTAACCAAATAAACCCAATCGCAAACCCAATGACCTCCATAGTAATTCACCCCACCTAATAGCAAGGAAAACTTGTGTGAAGGAGTAGCAAATTAAAATTTGTGTTGGATCGACCCCACTTCTCATGTAGGGAGAGTGTACAGAGAAGAAAAATGTTGATATTTTCACTAGATCAACCTCACCTATTAGCAAGGAATGTGCATATATGAGTAGATCCATTGAAGGAGATAGTGACCCCACGTTTACATCCAAGAAGGGATAAAATCAACAATATATTCAATATGTATGGAGGGACTTTTTTTGCATTCAATCTATATCGTTTAGTAGCCATGATATTTTTTTATCTACATGTTTCTTCCACTCTTTAGGCCAAAGAGACAAAAAGACCAATTCAAATTAAGAGGCTAAGAGACCAAATGGGTGTGAGTTATTTCCAATCTTGCATTCAAGGGAATTATTTTGTAAAATACAAATAACATCATTTCTTCATTGTGACATAAAAAATGGGGGAGAGATCTTATCGTACCCTTACATATGAAGGGGTAATTTTCTGTTTTCTTCAAGAAAAACTTAGACAATATCGATCTCCAAAACCTTACTTGGAGTTAGAATTCCAATTTTTTTAATTCATCAATAAAATAAGGAGGTGTTGAGGGTAACTAGAAACATTACATTAAAATTAATTAATTTTTCTAATAATAAGTTTAATTATGCTTTAAAATGTTATGTTTATATTATACTTTAAACCCATTGGGAGTCAAAATATTAAACCCATTTTAGTCTAGTCAATCAACTAAATCTAGGTCAACCTAGTTTACTATCATTCACTAGTTAACCATGTGTTATCGCAGCTACAACCACCCACCAAAATTTTTCCTATACTTCGATTTTGGAGGATTCCTTACTATCCATAGCTGCTCATCTTGCACTAATACAGGTATTCATGCTTTGATTAAGACTTATATTTTCATTTTCACTTGTGTTTGTTAACTTAGTTGATTCTTCTAAGTAACAAGTTGATCTCCCAACTTGGTCTCATAATAGTTATGGGCTCACCTTCGAAAACTGCAATCCTTGAGGGAAACCAACCTTCGTGATGACACTTGCGTAGTGCTGAAACCCAACATTAAGCTTAGAAATTTCGCAACCCTCACTGAGCTTAGAAACTGTGCAGTACACTGAGCCGAAAAGTTGCTTAGTTCGCAGAACCGTGTAGTCATCTCGACCAATGTGCATGGAAAGTTCCACCAGGAAAAGCAAAAAAAAGAAAAAAATAATGCCTAAAAAATAGCGATCTATTTTTAGTATCCCGAACGAATCACTTGAGATATTTTTAGAAACTTCTACCAAGTGTCATTTTTTCCTTCATTTTAGGCATGCGCGTCATAAACTCTAATTTGTCTAAATCTATTTAATCGACACTTCTAGAGATCATTTTCAAATTGCTTATTGGAGCTCTAGCATTCTCAAGGAGATCAAGGAACCTTCAGTATGATCATTGGTGCTTTTCAGGGGGATTTTTTATTTTGTCATCTTTTGTTGCCTTTTCTATCGCTTTCTATTTTTTGGTTTGTGTAAGTGTTGTTTCACTTATTTCCCTTCATGCTTACTCACGTTTTAACATTTTTAAATTGTAGAAGTGTTTTTTTAAGTTTTATATTGCCTTTCCATAGCATCACATTAGTTTTCTTGTTTTTCCACCAATGGTCGCCATTACGGAGACCCTACTCACATACTTCACTTTCCTTCCATTTGATTAATTGTTGCACTTGATTCACATGTGTTTATCTATGCTTAGTCATATTTGCACATAGATTCACACTATCTCTCAGATATTCTTGTTTTCACACTTCCATTAGGCAGATCTGTGTTTCCCTAGGCCGGTGTTCACTTTGCATAGTTGGCACTCTATAACACTAAGGCTCAAACCACAAGCTTGGCCTCTATAATTACACACTGTGCAGTCCAATTTGGCTCCAAATGTACACTGCACAGTTCCAAGAGCCAACCTGTTAGATTTGTTACTGAGACTGCATAATGTGCAGTATCTCCCAAGCCTCTTCTGAGGCTGAACTATGTATGGCATAGTTTCAACCGTCAGGCTTCCACCTAGGTTGTTGGACTGTGAAATGTGCATTGTGTATTTCAAAAAGGCATCCAATCCCATTCTATCAAGAAAAGTTTTGCAATCCTCCCCATCTAGTGCCCGGTTTGCTTCTTGAACTTTCTTTGTAAATTTCTTTGCTTTAAAATTGACATTTTCTTTCCATGAGTGTAATTTTTGTCCCACAAGTACAACATTTATTGAGCACTTATGTAGTAGTCATTGTTACCATAACATCTAAGAGAGCTGCATCAAAAGAAACCACTGAAAGAAGTATTAGGCAAGAAGTTGAGCAAACATCAGGTTATTTGCCAATGTATGCAAATACTCAGTTGTTTCTAGAGAAGGGATCATCAGTGACATGGAAAAAGATTAAAGATACTTTTGAGAAGGACTTTGAGGTAGACTTGGAGGACTGACAGGTTTATCTCAACATCTAGTAGTGAGGGCTATAAAAGGTTGCATACAAGTATCCTACCTTACCGTGTCTAGATATCATCAGTTGGATTGTCTCACACATGGATGAGAGTACCATGACATTGAGCAGTACCAACGAGCAAACTTTTACCACCATCCGAGCATAATATTTTCGGCAAATGTCTCACTTGGACGAGCTAGTAAAGCACATGGACTCACTCTTCTATGCCACCCACAGCTATGTGAACACAAGAGACATTATCAAACATTGAGTGAAAGGGCCATCGAAGTTACAACGGACAACCACCCATGTGTACAAGACAAAGTCCCTAAGGAAGGATTACCGACTCTTGCTTATCTTTTCTTATAGAATCAATGGTCAAGAGAGAACTGAAACTTTTCTTGAAGAGTGGGAAGTCTTATTGGACCAGTTGGTGAACGATGGGAGGTAATTATACTAGTCAGATCAATTGGCTCAACAATTGAGGGCCCATGTAGTACAAGCTCAGAATCGTCCCAAGGGTGTGAGAGAAGGATTCTATATGTCTTCATACTTACTGGATGCAATGTGTGCACAACAAAATATCCCTGCGAGGAACTAGACATGGACACCATGATAGACTGTTGTGAACATCTATTGCAATTTTTTTTTCAGAATGTAATTATTGAGGAGTAATGAAGCATCTAATTGACCACTTCATCATCCTACTATGCAAGCTTATCTTTGGAGATTAGAACTCATATAAGAAATAGGGACTTCGTTGCCTTCAACAACTTTTTGAGTGAGTACTGCGACATATGAAACATCAGAAGCAAAAGTGTACAAGAAAAATTCCTTGGCGAAATTGGGGTTGACCAATGTAGGAGCTTCTGCAATGGCTTCCTCAATTTGTTGAAACTCTTTATTTGCTTCATCACTCCACTTATACACAACATCTTTCTTCATCATTAGCTGCATGGGGCACAATATTTTCGCGAAACCTGAGATAAATTTCCTAATGAAATTGATCTTCCCGAAGAAATATTGCATTGCCCTTTTATTTGCAAGGGGTTGTATTCTCATGATGGTGTTTATTCTTTCAAGATCAATAAAAATCCCTTCTTTAGAGATGACATGACCCAAAAGTTTCCCCTCTGTGATTGCGAAGACGCTCTTCTTGGGATTCAACGATATTCCATACCTTCGACATCTTTCGAAAATCTGTTTCAGGTGATAAATATTATCCCTTCTGTGATATCAATACACAGTGATGTCACATGTAAACCCCTACTTATCTGTTAATCAACCCTCGTAATGCTATATCCATAGCTCTCTAGAATGTGGCACTCGCATTAATAAGTCCAAAAGGCATTTTACGATATGCATAAGTGCCCCATTTATTGTTGAAGGTTGTCTTAAGCTGATCCCCATTAGATACCAACACTTGATGATATCCTGAAAACCCATCTAATAGGGACAACATTTTAGACCCAGAAACACACTAAAGAATGTGCTCCATAGAAGGGACAATATAGTTATCCTTTTGCGATGCTTTGTTCAGGTTTCTGAAATCAATACACAACCTGATGTCACCATTTTTCTTTCTTACTGGCATGAGATTAGCTACCGAGCATGTGTGTCTGATAGGAAATATGATTTCTTCACCAATAGTTCTAGGCTTGGATGTATCTTCTGAAGCTTTTATTGGTAGGGCCTGGCCTCCTTTTCCAAAGGAATTAGATGTTGCATAACGCTTGTATCAAAGGTTTTTAGGTCTCCATATGTCAATGCAAAGACATCCTTGCATTCTTTAAATAGCTTGACAAATGCAGCCTTTTCCTATGGTGAGCATCCCAAGCCCAAATTGACATTTTTTGGGTCTTCTTTGGTTCACAAGTTGACCGATTCATACTTCATGGATGAGCTATGCGTTTTGCAATTAGTCGACTTCTTGAATTTATCATGCAAGTCACATAAGTGCTCCATATTAATGACTAACTTGGGAGTCACATTGGGCTGATCCTTTTCCTCATCTTCCCTCTCATTCATGAGCTTGTCATGTTCTTTTTCATCAATGACTACATCCTTGAATGTCTTCTCGCAGTGCAAGAACTCAAGGATTTGCTCATCATATTTGAACACCTGCCAATTTGCGATGTTATCAAGCATGGATGGTCTGAAAATCAATTCAACATAAAATTTATTCTTCTTCAATCTAAAATCAGGCAAAAATTTAGCAACAATACTATCCATCAAATCGGCATCTTGGTTTTTCCTTCGAGGTATGTATGTGATATTAAAGGAATCAAAATGGTTAATTAATCTCCATACCTCATTTTGGTACCTCACCAAGTGTGGCAAGTTGCAATGTATCATTTTCCTTACCTAATCCATGATTATCTATGAGTCACCAAAAAATTTAAGTTTTTTCACCTTCATATCAATGGCTTTCTTCAGGCCCTACAACAAACCTTCATATTCTGTTGTCTCGTTGGTGCATGCAAACTCCAACCGGCTGGCCATTAGATGTTGGTTCCCTTGCGGGTGAATGAGAATTCTCCCAGCACCTACACCTTCAAGGAAATTAGAGCCATCAAAATAGAGTGTCCAAAATATAGACTGTAATGTTACATCAATTGAACTGCTATCTATGAAATTAGTCCTATCATCTACTATAATACAGGATAATTCATCAATTGGATTATGCGAGAGAGCTCCCAAATATGTGTTTGTCAGAGTTTCTTCAACTGTCTCTGCATGGAATTCTCCAAAGCAAGTTTCTGTGGCACAAACATTGAAACTATAATTCCCAAAGATAGAATTGGTAAACATTACAAGTTCATTGGGGCCGTTTAATTTTGTCACCACATACTTCATGTATCTTTCTCGGTCAACTCTCAGCATATCACCCTTTCCCTTCTGAGGAAGCAACAGATGCGATGAATTAGTTGAGAAATATCCATTCATTTATGGAACAAATCCTTGGCTTTCTTTTAGTTATCAGAGGTAAAGAGTGAAAGATGGGGAGTTGAGAGATGGAGCGAGCATAAGCCCGAGTAAGTATTCTGACTAGTTGTCCTTGAGTAACAGGATACTCCCACAGTGTCTCTTCTTCGAAATGGGGCCTTTTTGAATGGGAGGAAGGGTCTTTTTGACCTTCACTATCCACGCATTAATCTTTTCAAGTCCATGCGTGACATTTATGGATGAAATCGTCAAAAGTTGTGGATGGTGGTTCAGGCCCTCTGATCCAGGTGGATTTTGGTGGCCACCCACCTATCCCATTTGGACCCCCACAACTGTATCTTTCAGTTTTTCAGTTTCCTTAATTATAGCACAATTTACTATTTTTAGCATTTTTTCGGGTCCTAAACTTCTCGAGCCATTTCGAGGCCCTAAACGACGTTTTTTGGGAAATCTACCGCCAACGATTTTCTGCCTAAAATCATCTTTTTTGTCACAGTCCTCGGACAGATCTTTCCCAAAGGGCTATCATGTGCGTCAAACGAAGATAATATGTCCAATTCGTGACCCTCGGAAGTTGGCTGTCCAACTCAACCCGATGGGGCCCACAAATTCTTGGTGTTACATCTCCTCGGGTTAGGGTTTCGGTTTTTTAGGGTTTTCTCTTATTGTTAAATAATAAAAAGGCCCTTGAGCCTCATTTTATGACAGTTTAGAGGCATGTAGCTGCCACATCTCTTCTCAGAGATAAGCTACTATCGCCCTAGCTAGTTTATTTCCATTTCTATTTGTAAGCATATTTCAGTATTTTATAGTAATGAAATGAAGTATTATTTATGCTGCATATCTGTCTTTATGGTTATCTCTACATTTTATTGCGTTCGTGTTTAAATCTGGATCACCCTCCTTCTAGCACCAATTTGTTGACATGGTGAATTTTCGCTAACCAACAAGGGGAACTAACTTGATCATAGACCCTAATTATATTTGTTACACAGCAATTTGTCAACATCCCTGTTACCCCTTCTCCCGCATTTTGGAGGTCTCATTTCGGGACCTACGAGAAGTGACATGACCTCTACACACCTGCATTACATTCCCCTGAACATGAACTTCATTTTCCCTGAAGACATCTCCTGCTAAAAACCCATAAAAATAGCCGTTTTTCCATTGGTGTGGTTCCATAGTGTAGTACTCGCGCCAATGGGGGAAATCCTCCAAAGAGGGCGCGCTAGTTGGCGCTGTGTCACAGAGTCGCACTCATGCCAACCATAATGAGATGTGTTTTTTAACAAAACAACAGCGAAAGGTTCATCCTAACAAACTCTGGGACTGAATCTATCTTGAGTTGGGTGGTTTGGCTTCGGATCTCCATAGAGGGGAAGTGGTTTGCCACCTCTCATGGAAGATTCTTTAGTGATAAAGCCAATCCAATGAATATTATTGATGATCCCAACTCCCCTTCCTCCATATATAAAAGCTTGTCCGTTTTCCTTAGGCAAGCTAGTTCTGGAGATTAAGAATTGTAAAGTTTCCAAGAACTTCATGCTGCAAGAGCCTTCTTCATTCCCATAAGGCCAAATCTAAGTAAGGAGATTCTTGTCCAATAACCAAGGAGAGAGAGGCGTGTTCCCATTCCCAACAAGCTTTGCAAGACGTGTTGTTGATCACCCAGCCAAAGGAGGATTTGACGTCAGAACTATGGTTGTATTCTTCTTTGTTTATCATTAATAAACGGCTATTGTTATGGTTCCATTCTTATTGTTCTTGTGATAATGATGAGTTATATCCTCTCTAACTAATATATAGTTGCATATATTGGATTTTATGCTTGTGTTTGTGTCGTTCTTTATAACCTTCTTTAAACATGAAACATGGAAAACTGGGTGCACTCAAGAGGCTGCAAGAAGTTCCAATTTGTATGCCATAGTACCAATCTTTTGCAACACCTTGTACGAACCATAATACTTTGGTGATAATTTATTATCCTTATTAGCTTGCGTGAGGGACATTTGTTTATATGGTTGTAGCCGTAGGAATACCCAATCACCTACATAAAAACTTCATTCACTGCGATGTTGATCTACCTGTTGTTTCATTCTATTCTGTGTGAACACAAGGTTATCCTTTAAGAGTTCGAGGACTTGTTGTTGATGCTCGATGTGATGTTCCACTACTTGAACCTTAAAATTTTCTCTTATATGATGTGATGGATGGTTGCTGATATCCATAAAGTGCCATAAATGGGGTCATTTTTTTGTTGTATGGAAGGAAGTGTTATACCACCATTCACCCAAAGGCAACCATTTGACCCATTGTGTCTATTTATTAGATACAAAGCAATGGAGATATCCTTCCAAACATTTGTTTACTAGCTCAGTTTAGCCCATCAGATTGAGGATGATAAGATGAGCTATGAGCTAACTGAGCACCGAGACAAGAAAATAATTTTGTCCAAAAATTTCGAGTGAAAATGGGATCTTTGTCACTTACAATAATCTTTGGGTTTCCATGTAGCTTTTGAATTGTCTCCATAATGTAGTGGAAACTGTACTCGCTTTAAATGGATGTCATAATGCACAAAAGTGTGCATACTTGGTAAGTGTGTCAACTACCACCATGCGAAGAAAATAAATGTTAATTATGATTTCATAGACTCTAATGTTGGATTGAAGACACACCATATTCCAAAAATCGATATGAGGAAGTTTGATGGCAAGGATCCCGTGACATGGATATTATAGATGGAGCAATTTTTCGATCTCAATAATGTGAAAAACACACAAAATGTACGTATTGCAACTTTATATTATGAATTCTTAGAATGGTATGTGGATAGTGGTTGTTCCGTGCACATGTTAGTAGACAGAAGTAAGTTTTTGACATGAAAACTACTAGAAATGGGTAATGTGACCTTTGGTAATAATGCACCTCAGAAGACTGTTGGAAAATGAGTTATTTGTCTATCCAATGGGAGAGGTAAAGCCAAAAATGTTTTATATGTCAATGGGCTAAAACATAATTTACTTAGCGTGTCTTAGATGTGTGATCAAGGCTATGATGTGATTTTCAAGGCTAATGATTTTCAAATCAAGTCTACATGCACTAGAGAAGTTGTAGCTGAAGCTATGGGAATAGATAGAAATGCATATCAGCCTCTTACTAGCCTCCTCTCAAAAAAATTAAAGAAAAAAATCTTAAATCTATGTGAACGTAATAAACCTAATAAACATATTAAATATAGTCAACCTAATAAATATTAAACAGTGTAAATGTAATAAACATTGGTGAACCTAGTAAAACACATTGGCAGTTCTAACAACAATGGTGAGGGTTGTTAACAATGCATGAAAGAGGCTGCAACTAGAAATGTCTCATTTTGATAATACTGATAGTGGTCGCAAAAATTATTCTTAGTAAAATACTAAGAGAAGTAAATGGAATAGAGGGAAGTAAATGGAACAGGGGTGAACCATCCAGAATTTCACTAGGATAGAATATGTTTCAAGAACATGTATATACTTACAATGACTCTTGAATATAACAAGATAGATTTTTCGGGGTGTTGAGTTACAGTTCTGGGAAAGGGATTGGCGGATAGCAGAGGTACTTAGAGGAAATTAGTATAAAAGAGTATGTGAAGTTGTTGCATGTTTATGGATAATAATTTAAATAACATATGGAAACAACCTTCTCAGGTATGAGGACAACAAAAACCATCAAACAAACATTAGAAACCACAGGAAGCAAAGTCCAATGGAAATAAGCTTGGACATTTCATGTGCAGAGTAGCAGAGAAATGGTTCAAATGTAGTTTCTGGTGGTGTCAAATTTGGGGTTGTTGGCTACATGACTAGTGGATTTAACTACAAGTTTAAATAGCATTAGGTGTATCCATTAAGTACAAGTTTCGAAATCATGTCGGAACAATCGTTGATAACGGATTTAGAAATAGATGTCGCAAGGCCCATCGAAATAATGCTGGAAACTGAAAATGACATTGCAGTCCAGAGTGGGCATAAGAGATCCAAATCTGCCACAGTCAGTTCTCATACCGAAAAAGGAGAGTCGTAGAACATACATCATCCAAAATCAAGTAAAATGTCCAAGATAAAATAAAACAAAATTAATCATGAGTTTCACTACAGATTTGTTTTTGACTTGCATCGAGATCAGAGATTTTAGGGTATATATCTCAAAAAATTAGAGTTTTCATTGTCCAGTTCCAGGTACTCCTTTGAGATCAAGTCCTGAATTCGGGCTTTTATTGCTTTAAATTCGGGCTTGAACGTGCTTTGGAGTTGTTCAACGCACTCACTCATTAGTTGATGCTGAGATAAGATCTTTCTAGCCTTCATGATGCGAACTATTGCTGCATCTATTGAGCACTGTCTGTCTTCTTTTACATTTTCGATCACTTTATTCCTCTCATTCACATTCACCTCTGTAAAGGGAATCTTAACCTTCTTCAACTTGTGTGAAAAGGCAGTATTGTATTCAAAATTATCAGTCGTAGAGATTGTTGCAGTGCTAGGTTGCTTTAGAAGAATCTTATACTTGCCACATGAAACTGAATGCAGTAGTCGAATAAC
>APFE030745529.1:0-14943 GCA_000404065.3 Pinus taeda
CACAGGGGGGGCGGAAGCCCCCCCTGTCCGGGGGTTTTGAGGGGGGCGGGTAGCCCCCCTCTACAGGGTTCGGGACAGCGCCCCGAGAAATTTTTTTTGGACCCTATATTAGGTTGGGCGAACCTACCTATGTTTTTCGGTCCATGGTTTTGGACGCGATGGTTTTCGGTCCATGGTATTGGATGCTTCGGCATGTATAAATATGTATTGTAACATTGAAAGGAATATAATGAAAAATCAAGCTGGTAGTCTCGTTTTGTCCAGTGGGAAATCTCTATGTATATGTGTTTTATGTGTTATGCTCTTGCATTTTTATTTTTCCTATGATTTAGAATTCATATGCAGGTAATTTCTGTACGGGGTTAAAACCTACACTTTTTTTGGAAATGTTGGTGCTCCTTATATGAAAATGTTGTCCCTCCCTGGGTTGACCATTGGTTTACCTATATGGTTATTTTTGACCTCAGTGGTCTCGAGTGTCCCAACTCCTCTCCAGCCTTTTGAATCACATCACGATGATTCTAAGGTTGACCTCTCACCTTATTCCCCTATTTCTTCACCTTCCTCTTCTACTTCGCCTGGTGAAAGTTTGAAATCTAGTAACCAAGAGGCTAAGAAGAACAAGAAGAAGACGAAGAAGAATAAGTCAGATAAGTGAGAGGCTAACCATGTAGCTATTGCTCCAAATGCACCTCCTGTAGACAAACCTTCTAATCCTCCACGAAAGTTAAAATTCCCTTGTAGGCTATGTAAGGGTAACCATCTCCTTTGAGACTGTCCTAGCATTCCCAGAATCTTGGAGGTATGGTCTCAAAATATTGATCGACCATCCCCATCGACCTCTGGATATCATGTCGATGCTACGCCTTCAGCTAATGATGGTAAGAAGAAAGGAAATACTAGATTCCCATGTAGGTTATGTGAAGGAGAGCATCTTTTTCACCTTTGTCCTCTCATGGATAAAGCTTCCAAAGTTTTCGAAAACCTTAGAGCTCCTCAACCCCAAATTTTCATGTTGGTTATCAGAGACTTTCTTCTAGCCCTCTCTTAGTTGGTAAAGAGATTGAATTGGATTCATCCCTTGCCAATCCTGCTCTTCCTGAGCATGACTCTTTTGGGTTTGTTCCCAACCAACCATTGGTCGAAAAGAATGTTGACTTGGATCCGCCTTCAGTTGTTCACTATGTTCCTGAAGAGAGTAGTGATGATCATACTGCTTATGTTCTTCTCGTCTCCTTAGCTTCTCACGAATCAAAGAGTGACCCTCCCATCCCAGTTATTCAGGAGAATCCCTCCCCTATTCTTGTAAAGCATGGGGGAAATCCTATGATACCCCCACCAAGTAGTTTTGTTGTTTCTTTTGATTGGATTCAATTGACTACATTTCACCTTCCATCTTATGTGCCTTTCTAGATCACAGTACAAGCCTATAATATGGTAGTGCATGGCACTATATTATATGAAGGCACATCTATTAGCATCATGTCTTCTACTATTTGGCAATATTTGGGTTCCTCGCAACTTATGCCTATTGCCCAAAATCTATTGGCTTTCAATGGAGGAACTAGTCAAACCCTAGGGATCCTTCTAAAGTTCATTATTACTTTGGGAGGAAAGATCGTCTATATAGACATGATGGTAGTCCAAGGTCCCTTAGATTTCAATCTTCTCCTTGGATGTGACTACGTTTATTTCATGGGAGCTCTTGTTTCTTCCCTTTTCCATGTGTTTTGTTTTCCACACAAAGGGAGAATAGTGACCACTGATCAATTGTCGTTCATTGGTCACTAGGTGCCTCCTTTGCAACCATCGTCCCTTATTGGTTCTTTTTAGCAAGCAGTACCATCCTCGCCATAGGTCAATTCTGTGGCTACCTATTCCATCTCCACATCTGCTGATGACATGTATCCCTCCCAGAGCGTGGTTCTCCCGTCCGTGATCAGATTTCATGAGGATAGTTTTTTTCTATGTCAACCTCATTAAAAAATGAAACAATGTGTGGAGCATAATTCCTTGCCTTGTGTCAAGCTCATTAAAAAATGAAACAAGGGGTCGAAGCATAGTTCCTTGTCTTGTGTCAAGCTCGTTAAAAAATGAGATAAGGGTCCGAGGATAGTTTCTTCATATATCTACCTCATTTAAAAATGACATAGATGTCTGAGGATAGTTCTTTTACTGTGTCAACCTCATTAAAAAACGAAACAACTGCCTTTTCCAAATCGAGTCTTTGATTAAGATCTCGTAAAATATGAGTTGATTCTTTCTTGGATATCGAAAGTGAACCTTCATTCCATCCACCTAGTTGAATGAAATGAAGCTTGGGGGGCATGTACCTCGAATTGAGTCATTATGCTAGGGGCATGCAAACCTTACCCAACCATAGTTTATCTTTGTTTCAAGCTTGTGTAAAAATGAAACCAAATCCAAGCATAGTTTTTCCTCATGTTTCAAGCTTATGAAAAATGAAACCATCTTCAACCAAAATCAAGCATAGATTTTCGTTTCAAGCTTGTGTAAACATGAAACCGAATTCAAGCGGGGTTCCCCATGGTTCAAGCTTGTGTAAAAATGAACCCATGCCCAATTTACATCTCATGATTTCCATTTTTATCGGCTAAATTCTGCTAGATAAGCCTTGGTTGTTTCATTCCATCACCACCATCTCTTTCGCCGATCATATGCTTTCACTTGGTTGTTTTTTCCTTTCCTGAGGAACCACAGCAATAAGTGGTCTTGTTAGCTAGCCTCTTGACCATTACATATTTTTGAGCAGTTCCATCATTACCAAAACTAGTTGCTACCCTTTACACCACTCGTTCCTCCAGGACGAGTCACCTTTAAGCTCTTTTCTAACTCGTAAAAAATGAAAATATTTCCGAGTATTTTTCCCTTTTTGACTCGTTAAATATAATAAAAATGGGGGTTATTCTTTCATCTCTTTTCCGACTCTTAAAACATGAAAAGATTGTTGAGTTTATCGTTTTGACCTCGTAGATAGTTCTAAAACGTCATTTACCCAGTATACATTTACCCCTTTTTCAGGCTCGGATAAACTATTAATGAAAAAGGTACTCCTTGGTCGACATGGCCAAGAGGTTCTCTAAAGTATTGTTTTCTACCTTTTCGGGCTCAAGAGACAACTTTATGAAAAGGGACCCTTGGAGTTTTTTCAAACTCTCTAAACATGAAAATGATTCTAAGTTTCACCTTTGTCAAACTCGTTAAAAGATTAAACAACATAGGACTCGTCATTATGACAAGACATGAGCTTCTCCTTCCTAGGGATCATTAATCTTACTAGGTCAGATTCATCCAAAGGATGGACTTACAGTGCAAGCATATGCTATCCCCTTCAAGCTTGTGATTAAAAATAATTGGGGTACCTGCCAAAAATGGTGGGGGAAAATGGGAAATTCTATCAGTTGTGTCAGCAACTCACTCTTGAACATGACACTTTCTGCTTCGTGTCAGGTTGGGATATCCTCAGTCCACCATTGACTTTCATAGGTTGGGCCGTTCATTTTTACCTTCCATTTGATCTCTACCACATCATCATGACCTCCGATCTATGGATCCAAAATATGTAAAACTCCAGAGTCGTGTCGCCGATATGTTCAAGAGTTGTCCTTCTGCGATTACACTCATTCTTGATTCTTTGTATCATCCATTATCATTGCATCCATTTCTCTTGTGTTGATGATGTGGGATACATCATGGCCCTCCTTCGACACAATCACTTCCTATCGACTTCAGCTCATTATCCGGGAAGTTGGTCGAGAGACTCCTTTCCAGTACCTTAGAGCTTGCATGCCCTAATGGCAAGTTCTTCGCACTCGATGAAAAGTTTACATCATTGGCTTTCGATTAGGTGATTTCACAGGTGTTCGACTTCAGTTCCCTTACTCACATTCCATGGATTGTGCTGTTGGTACCTTGAGAATCATTGTCATTATTAGTGGTCTCTCTCATGCTTGTTAACAGTTCGCATCATTGATTGGTAATCAAGTGACTTTCTAGCATGTTCGACCGCAACACATCTATTCACATGTTAGAATTTGTACTTTGATCGTGTCGTGTTGGAGCAAAAGACCCTGGACTCAAATTACAAAATTCCAAGTTGAAAGGCGATGTGACATGATCATGTTGATATACATGTCTCTCTCAGATGGATGGCTACGACCATACCATGAGTTGTTATATGTGATCCTTCTCATTATTGGATGGTTGCGACAATACCTTGGTTTAGATATGATCCTCTTTATTGGATGGATGCACCCATGCCTTAGATCCATTTACATGATCCCTCTCTAGATGGTTGCATCCATACCACGATTCATGTATCATTTGTTAGGGTTTCAGTGATGTATATGTATCTATGCTTGCTTGCAAGTTTTCCAATGACAGACTCCAGTTCCCTACATCTACTTATAAATCATTTTACCCCACTCTAGTTCGGCCTTCATGCTTTAGGGGGCATCTGTTACACAGCAATTTGTCACTGTCCATGTGCTCCCCATTCCTCAATCCTGAAGGACCTCTATAGTGAACCCTACATATTGTCCCATCATGAAGAGACTCCCATTATGTCCCTCTTCATGAGAAAAACAATTCCCTTTTGCATAATTTCCCAAGAATATATCTTTTACCCCAGTTTAATGGACCGACGCTAATGACCCATTCCCTCCTCACGCCGATTTGTAGAGATGGAAACCAGGACTAGTGCCATACGCTGCAACTGAGCAACGGAAGTCTGGTAAATGGTTGCGCTGGATGGAGTCGAAGAAGATAGTTTGGGCTTCTTTCCCCTATTAGGATGGAACAAACCTAAGATATAAGACCTCTCCCATGATAAGAGGAACCATCTACCCTCCATCCAAGCTATATAAACTCCTCCTTTTCCAAGCTAAACTAGTCTTAGTATTTTTGGAGCTTGAGTAGCCAACAAGATATCATAGATTGTAGCCTTCTAGTTTATGTTTGTGGAGGGAGAATAGTGTGATTGGTTTGGTTTGGAACTAAAGGGAAGAAGCCTTAAAACTTCCATTATTGGGGCTATCCATGAGATGCTAGAGGAGGTGTGGGAACCCCGATATGTCAGAGGAGACCAGCAACATCAAGGCATTGGTCGTAATCTCTTTTTCAACTTATATGAATACAACTATTGATTGATTTCCTACATTGAGTGTTATCTCACATTTGATGGCTTAAGATTCCTTGACCTTTTAAGTAGGTTAAATGAAATTTGTATGTTATCACATTTATTGTTGTTGTCTGCTTGCTTGTTTCAGCTATTTGAAGGAAGGAAATGAAAGGTAGTTGGAGTAAGGAAGCAGGATCATCACCAAGCGAAATAGCGTTCTAAGAGATAGGCCCTCTTATTTGATTCTATCTTAAGGAAGTTTTCCATAGATTGGTTGTTTGTGGCTAGACCCGCTCTCTTAGGCTACAGGAATTGTCTTTCTCCACATCGAGAATTTACCTGCTCCACACACTCCTTGTTACGATGTTGATGTGTAGTTCATCCTCCCTTAGTTCAGTGGTCATCATTTGTAGATTTTGTGTGGGTTGTTGGTTCCTTTTCTCCTACATCTTCATCATAAGGACCGGACATTCTTCTATCACATGATCAAAATATTTGCAGTACTTACAGGTTGTAATAGGATTCTGACAATCTCTTATATAATGACCTGCCTGGCCATAGTCATAGAAAAGGATCTATCCACGTCCTCAACCAGCTCCTCCTCCTCCTCCTTGTCCTTGGAAACCTCCTCGACTAGCCTGTTTTCCTTGATCCTTGTGTGCATGTTTTTCAACTTGCATTATGTAAGCATCAACACTGTGCTCCATCGTCAAATCATAACTTGAACAATTTTTCTCGTCGCGTCCTACTAATTTACAAAAGTTGTAAAATAGTTGCCTTACGGTCTGCACATATTTTTGCAATAAATAGCAATCTTCAGAGCAATGTTGGCCATTAGTTATACATATCTCGCACCACATGCTTGATCCTGGATTTAATGGATTAGGTGATCCACTAGCCAAGTAATCTCTGAACACAAGGCATTGTTCCTTAGAATGGCCTTCTGATTTACACTTTATACACCACACTTCTTGTCTAACTTCTTTACCTCTCTTGTGATCTTGCAATTCTAAGGTCAAATTTCCTAGCTAACTCTGAATTCGTTGTACTCCTGCATGAGTATCTCCTATCAACAAAGCTTCCAACTTCAATGCAATTTCTAGAGCTTCTGCTTGGGTTGATATCTTTTGTTGAGTCAAGGGTAATCTGATATGTGGCAGCAGCATAGCTATAAACCATTTCTTATGCTACATTGAATCATTGATCAAACTCCAAAACAGATTCATTAGGTATAATTTTGATTTCCTTCAGCTCAGTAATGCACTGCGACTTTCACTTCGGCTTCTTAAAATCTAATATCAATGCTTTCTTAATATCATCCAATGAGGCGGCCTGATTAGTCAAATACTTCATGTACCATGCCAGCGCTCTTTCTCGCAACATCATAATGAGTTGTTCCTTCTTTACATCTTTTTCATTAATCTATCTTGCTTTCCATATTACTTCAGCTACAAATCAGAATTGCTTTAGATCCTCTAATCCAAGTCCTCAAAAACAGGTATCTTAATATCATCAACCATTCTTCTTAGAGGGTTTGGGGGGAGGGCAAGAGGTGTAGGGGAATTAGGGGGAGGGAGATGAGGGGTAAGGGGAGTAGAGGATGGGGGAACCCATAGATGTCTTGATTAATCTCAGCTCCTAACTTCGATGCACCTTCAGGTTGGGAGGGGGAATGTTGTGGGGTTGTGGGGTTACTTCCTTCTTCTTCACTCTCGAATTCACCTAACAAGGGGCTATACTCAGTCTCAATAAAGTTCTTCAGTTTTTGATATACTATGTATCTCTTTCCACTTCGTGTAGACTCAGTTTTTGATCCAGACTTATTCCCTCTTTGTCCAAACATTAATCTGATTGTATTCGTAGCATGCCCTTTTCACGCAAAAGCATCTTAATCCACATCTTTAATGAATTTAGATACTTACCTATCGGTCCCTTGAAGAATATTTTCTCAGATTAATTGTAAGATATAGTCGTGTATATGGCGAATTCACTGATAACTCCTCCCACGATACCGTTAATCCAAAATTCAATAGCTCTTGAGATGTGGTTGTTGGTATCCTTGAGTCTTTGTATTAATTCAGGCCTCCATATGATAGGATCGTCTTTTTTAAAATAATTCTTGTGCTCTATCAACCATGATACCCATTCATATAGTTCATTAGAAAACGACGTGAAGAAAAAATTGTATTTTTCTGTGAAAAGATATCTCTACAACTAGGCTTCATTCGTCAACCATGGATTTATGTTCTCCTAAGCTATGAATTCTCGTTCTTTCAAATTTACCCAATCTTGTATTTCCTTCTTTGATGGATGCCACATCCACATGTCCCTCAAATAGATCTCAGTGCCCACAAGGGAAAATTTCCTGGCTCGGTTGACCTTGACCCAAGTTTGGCTTGGACTTCACACCAATAAAACCCTCAGACACCGACCCTTTCAGCAATGACTTGCAAGCAAATCGCAGTCTCACCCGAGGTGGCTATGGGTGGTTATAGAACCAGGTTTCTACAGCATTGAGGGATTGTGCGAGGCAGATTTTACTTCACTTTTCTGTATTTTACTTAGTCTTCTGCCATACATATCACTATTGCGCTATATAACTTAACTACTTACTTCATCACATTCATTCTAACATAAACATATCATAGAACAATAAAAATTGTGTTATCATAACATGTACTTGCAATCGTTACTTCACATAATAGATAGGAAGCAAACATAACAATACATATGAGTACATAATATTGCCCAAAACTTCTTCTTCTTTATTAAGATGAAACTCTTCAATATATTCAACTTCTTGACCTGCGCACACAGCTGCAGGTGGTTTGCACACTAAGCTGCATACCCTTCCAAGGTCTCCGTGCACTCAACTATGGAGCCTTTCCTTAAGGCCCAAAACACAACCTAAAAATAGAAGATACAATCACTTGTCTTCATCAACTCTATCATATCATGATCTTCAACAAAGCATTGCATCTCTTTATATACACTATATCGCTACAAAACCATGGTCCACATACCATGGGCCCAACAAGACAATCACATAAAACCCTGCTAATTGTTACAAAATGAGGGGCTTCGACCCACCCCGAATCCCCTAAAACACCGTGTGGTACATCTAGCTTCGTGGTACCGCGCACTCCTCTCCTCAAAATGCAGAGTCTTTGACCAAAATTGGACTAAGATTGGTTTCGCCCAACAATCCCAGTTATCTTTCTTGAGCTTATCTATATTTAAATAGAGCTTAGGTAAGCATTTATTTCAATTCTATAGCCCATACACAGGAACTTAAACCATTCCATATGCACACTATTAGACAATAATGTTCATTCAAATAGGAACACCACATTACTCACATTATAGGCCATGATAGAAATATACATTAAACAAGGACATAACATTCAATATAGGAGAGTCAAGATCAAACACTTATCTTTAGACAATTAAACTAGGCAATTGAGACTCATACTTCAACTCTCCACCCAACCTTAGACACATTCTAGCCAAGATTTTGTTGCATTAGTCACCCCTAAGCCACATTCTAGAGCTTCAGGATGAGTTATTGATGTATTAAACTAAATCTTTGAGCTGATATAAGGGTTCCAGAGGACCATCCACCTCCACCCACCAGCTTCTACACCCATTCACTGCCTCATATGGAATCCATAGGTTCAACACCTCATCCTTTAGTCAACAACAAGGGAATCCATAGGTTGTGCCTCCACACGCAATCAACAACAAGTGAGTTCAAAGGTTATGCCTCCACCCTCAATCATCATCAAGGGAATCTATAGGTTGTGCCTCCACCCTCAATCAACAGCAAGGGATTCTGAAGGCTATGCCTCCACCCTCAATCAACATCAAAGGAATCTAGTGGTTGTGCCTCCACTCTCAATCAGCAACAATGGAATCCAGAGGTTGTGCCTCCACCCTAAATCGACAACAAGGGAATCCAGAGGTTGTTCCTCCACCCTCAATCAACAACAAGGGAATCTAGAGGTTTTGCCTCCACCCTCAATCAACAACAAGGGAATCAAGAGCTCATTGTGAACCAAGAAAACAAGAAAATGGGGCTAAATAACTCTCTTACCCAGGGTCAACATGATCACGCCTTGACCCAAGTCGCCAAGGGTTTTCAGAGAAAACCATCTCCACCCTTTAGTAAGATATCTACAAGAGTCATAAACTTGTTCTTGTATCGTTCTTTATTAGTTGCTTTCTCATGTGTTATCACTATTTTTTTTTCTTTCTGCATCAGAACTCGACCCCTCTCCCTTACGTGGGCGAGTGCCCTCAATGTGTATGCTTGATTTGCATTATGTCATGCCTTTTCTCTCCCTCTTCCTTGAGGATGCTTGTCTTCTCCTCATGATCCATAAATTGTCGTGGATATTCCACTGGATAGTTTCTCACAAGATATCTAATAATATTATATTAAAAATATGAGATTCTACAGTTTTACAATTTTATTAAACTTTAAGATCTATAGATTTAACTATAATTAGTGCATGCATGTGAATGGAAATTATGTAGAAAAATAGAGAACGACAAAATAAGCACACACACACATAAGACACAAAATATGCTCTAGGAAACCCTTTTGGGAGAAAACCCAGTTAGAAGGTGAGGTCATTTTACTCTCTTTTCATCTTTGGAAGTTTGGCTACAAGTACAAAGAAGTAAGCCTTGTGGTTTGTGGGATGATACAGTGCACAAATCCTCCCTATGTGGTCTAACTCCTAGCCCTCTTGGCTATATTTTCTCATCTATGGAACAAAATGCTCTCGAAAGAATGGAATGCCTCTTCCTTCTAGTAATCTAGTTATACCACAACTCAATAGCCTACTAGTGGTTAAGTGAACAGGTGCTCAAAATTATGCTCTAAAATCAAAGTGTCAAAGTCTTGTCAAACTCAGCTTCAGATTGAAGATCTCCTCATTTTGAATCCAATGGTGTGAATGGCACTCAAATATGAGTTCATATGATGAAGTTAGAGCAAGTCAAAGTTTAAATTTGACTTGCATACATGGGAGGATTGAGATGATGTGGCAAGTTCTTCAACCAATAAGGAGGCGCCAAGTGGCAGTGCTCCATTGGCTATCGCAAATCTCATATCATAGTGGTAGGCAGAAAAGGTGTCTAAAATAAACCCCTAGTAGGTTGGGTTGCGATGCGATCAAATCGCAATTGCAATCGGTGAAAGTGGTTGGCGAACAGGTATCAGCCCCAACACTGACGCAGTTTGAGTTCCGGACGCGATACATTATTGTGTTGCAGTTTTATGTTCTGAGGGGTTTGTGATATCACATCACAAATTTTTCACTGTGTTAAATAGCCCATATCCAATTACCAAATGTGACAAGGGATAAGACCCAAGACGCGATGATTATTTATGTCATAGTTTAATATTCTGTCAAGTACGCCTATATCGCATCGCACTGTTTCACCACTACAAGCCTTCCACCCACCTGAACTTATCGATTGCGATTTGGGATACGGCCGACAAGATATGGCCCATGGTGCAGAGAAATTCTTGCCAATTTAGTAGATTGTGGGGCTAATTTGTAGTGTTCTGCCGGATTTTGAGCATTTTGTGGAAAGAATAGTGGGAGAACTGGGAGAAGTCATAACACCCTCAGTTCTTATCCAAATTTCATGTAAAAATAGTCAGTCCTAGTAGGTTTTAGTATTCTCAACTCATGGAGATAGGTTTTAGAGGCATCTGAGCATTGTAAACACACCTTTGATATAATTTGAGCATAATAGAGAGGCCCAATCCATTGGAAGTTGGACCAAGGAGACGTAGCCCAAGAGGGGTGAACTCCTTTATCATGTGCTTGTTGTGTGTTATATTTTTATGTTCTTTGTTGTTATATTTCTGTTGTTCAAAATATGTTTTATGTTAAATTGTTTATAACATTTAAATAAGAAACTCTCATGGGAATCTGTTAATTATGAAAAAGTTTTGAATCCTTAAGCACTTGAAAAAGAAAATGATAAGCATCAGGGGCTTATTTCATAATGGGGAATTAGCACAACATTACTAATCTACTCCAATTTAGATCAAGTTGGTATCAGAGCTCTAGTTTTTCTTACTAGATTTGCTTTGTGAAAGAAGGATTTAATTGTTTGCAAGTTTATATCATGCTTACAAGGTTAAAGCTCAAAAAAGGTGAAGGAAATCTGGTTGAAAGCCCCGAAGTTGGGTCAAGTGGAAGAAGAGAAATGTTTCCAAAGTCTTCTACACCAATTCAGCCTCAAGTTGCAAAATTGGGAGCCAATATTCTAACACTAGTATAGCCTGAAGTTGTAGTTGACTCTTCAGAGACTATGTCTCATGAAGGAGAACCTATCGTGACAAAAGATGAGAAGATTTTCAAAAAGGCTTTCTTTGATATGACAAAGATTTTTAACGTCCTCTATGAAGAGAGGAACAACATATTCCAACGAGAAAGTTCCAAGCCTCCCAATGGAGAAGGTTCTTCAAGAGGATGATCAGGTGCTCAGTATCTAGATCAAAAATAAAAGTTCTTCGAATGGCTCGAAACCTGAACGACCGCGTCCGCCTCAGAAAAAAGATCCTAACGCAACTCATTTCACCGAAAACCGAGTTCATATGAGGAATTTATTGAGTTTTGTCCACTTTGAAAAACAAGAGAAATTTTATTAAAAAAATGCACAGTCACTGCACAATCAGCAATCTGTACTGACAACGTGGAAAGTGACTGTCCAAGGTCAAATTTTGGTCAACATCCAATTGGAGATCGCCAAGTGTCATATTTTGGTTGGTTATGAGGTTGGTGATGTGGCACATTTCTAGTGGTTTGAATTGGATGAATGAGGAGGGGACAAGTGCCAAGCATGGAGGCTGCCACGTGTCCCTCCCCAAAGGTCGGGTTATGGCGCATCAAAATTTTTATGGAGCCGTCAGGGTTCAATCCCGTGACCTCTTCTATATAGAAGAAAGCACTTAACCATCTCCACTACCCATTTATTTATTGATCTATTATCTCTTCACATATATTTGAAGTTTATTGTGGTTGGAGTTGGCGGTTGGGAGGGCCAGCCCTCCCATGTTAACGCCACCCAACATGTAACGGTTGCGATCAATTATACTAGTGGACAATGCAATATAACAAAAATTGTTAACACTTAATGTATGGCATGTGACCTATCCTCCGCAGAAACTGCCAAGCTAACAGTTTCGAAACCATTAGCGGAAACTGTGTCGGAAGCCACACCATGTGTCTGCCTCCTCCAAGACCATCGGGGTAACGGTTATACTAATCGCGCTTATTGGGATAATCTGCCATTAACCTCCAATTAATATATAGTTAACACTAATTAAACCATCAGTTAAGAAGAGTTTAACTCAGTGGCAATTTTGGAAGAACCCACCAATTTCGACCCTAACTCCAAAAATAGCGGGAATAAGTGGAGTTCCTCCAGTTTTAGAGGAGCTTTTCTAGGGAAAAATAGTTTTGGCCATAACTGGAGCATTTTTTGACCAAATTGAGCTCAGGAAAAGGTTTTCCTAGCTAATTTCAACATTCTGAACACATTGGAATAAGTCTTAAGAGCAGTAGAGCTTTGTAAACAACATTTTTCTCATATTGAGATAATACAGAGGCCCAAGCCATGGAAGCTATTCCAAGGAAATGTAGCTCGGGAGGGGTGAACTCCTTCATCAAAACATTATGTTAATTGTTCAATTGATGGTTTGTTGTACTTTTTATTGTTGTTGTTTAGCACTTGTCTTTTATGTTATACTTCTTATGAATGTCACAATTAAACTCGATCAAATTTACCTATTTACATTCACAAACAACCTAAGGAAACCTATGCACATGAAGCAATGGAAAATCATTTGATTATAAATCTGTAATTGAAAGTAGCACAACAAAACTAACATTCAATAACATATCAAGTTGGTATCAAAGAAGAGGCTTATTTGTTTGATTTCTTGAGTTTTATGCAAGTAGGGTTTTAGTAGTTGCAAAATTGTGATGCTTACAAGGTTAAAGTTGCAGAGAGGAGAAGGAAAATTGTTGGTTTCAACTCCTGAGGTAACTCCTAGAAGAAGGAGAGCCACAAGGCCACAATCTCCAGCCAAAGTTCCAATTCCAGCTGCACTTGAAACACCTCAATTTTTGCCTTCAATTGAGATTGAAAAGGTACAAGTAGTACCAGAAACTAAGCATGAATCCATAGCCATCATGTCAAGAGCAAAAGAGACTAAAGGTCTTTCAGAAGAGGAAGCATTCAAGAAATCTTTCTATGACTTAACTAACATGGTTAGAGTCTTCTATGAAGAGAGGAACACTAGAATGGATGGAGAGAGTTCTAAGACTCCACATGGAGAAGGAAGCTTGAGAGATAAAAAAGATGATATGAAAGGTTCAAAGGGTAATGGAGGAAATCCTCCTCCATCTCCTCCATATTAATCTTCCTCATCATCTTCATCATCCTCAACATTTCAAACAACAAAATCTTCCACTTCCACCACCAAAACTGTCCATACTCATTCCCAAACCCTAAAAGGAAAAACTCCATTACTCAAATTGGACAGTAAGTTTGAACTTCCCATGTACAATGATAAGTTGAACGCAGAAAAGTTAGACAATTGAATTCGACAATTGGAGGTATACTTCAGAATTCAAAACCTTCAATAAGATGACATAAAGATCCAATTGGCTTCACTAAGGCTAGAAGGAGCAGCATTAGTCTGGTGGGAAGAAAAGACTCAAGAGGAAATGCCAATTCATGGTAAGATATCCATTTCTTGGGTTGAATTTGTTTCTGCAATTAAAATATAGTTTTACCCTTTAGCCTATATGCAAAAAGGCATTATGAGTTGGTAGAATTTTAGGCAGCTCAAAAGCCAAATAGTCCAATACTATACCCAAGAGTTTAGAAAGAGGGATTTGTTGTTAGGAGTAAAATTATATTTGGGATTTACATTCCTATTTGAAACATATTATCCTTATGTTCAATCCAAGCAATTTAGATTAGGTATGTGTGTAAGCCACTCACCTTGAAGCAAGGGGAAAGAACATTCAGGAAGAGGGTAGTAAGAAGAATCCTTTCAAGGGTAAGGAGAAAGAGAAGGGAGGAAAATGGAAGGAAAAGAAGAATGCAAGTGTGAAGAAAGAAGGGGAGAAAACCATATGCCAACATTGTTCCAAAGTGGGGCATGATGAAACCCATTGTTGGAAATTACATCCCAAACTAAGGCCTAAGAAATAAAACAGTAAGGGAAAACAAAAGATGACCGCTACCATACAACATGATCTTAGATCATATTCTGGTGATGAGGCCAAGATTTCAGCCATGGTCACAAAAGGAAAAGAAGTTGTTGCAAGCACTAGTTCTTCACATAGTCAGAAAAACACTCAAATGAAGAATCAAGAATAGAGTTGTTTCATGTAAGGGTAATTTCAAATCATACAAAAATTGATGCATTATTCGCTAGTGGGTCACAATCAAACTTAATTTCAGAAGGCTTGGTCAAAAATATTAACCTTGAAATCGTACCTCATCATAAGCCATATCCATTGGGTTGGATAGTCCATAATGCAAATTTACACGTTACAAGGAGTGTTTATTCAAGTTCACCATTACTGAAAAGTTCATTGTGTAGGTTTTAGCCCTGTACAGAAATTACCTGCATACGAATTCTAAAACAAAGAAAATAAACAATGCGAGAGCATAACACATAAAACACATATGCACAGAGATTTTCCCCTGGATCCCAAAACCGGGACTACCAGCTTGATTTTTCATTATGTTCCTTTCAATGT
>APFE030745537.1:0-38517 GCA_000404065.3 Pinus taeda
ATGTCATGAAGACCTACCTTCAAATCCTCGTTTAATGAAGTTCTCATTGTGTTGCTCCAGCTCTCTTCTAATCACTTTTGTACCTGAAACAACATATAGAGAACAACAACAACCATAATAGAATACAAAAAAATTGATCCACTTAAAGGGTTAAGGAACTTCAAGCTATCAATATGCAATTTTGACATAAGATATAGGAAATAAATTGTTGATTTGTATTAATATGAACTGGAGTAAAACTTACAACCATGCCTTGACGTTGTAGGTCTCCTTGAAGGGTCTTGTCAACATGTCTCTGCAAGAATTCACTCATGAATTATCTCCCAAGAGGATGAATAACTCTCTCTCCTACCCAAAAGGTAAAATTATGATGCTAGAACACTCATACAATCAAGCCATATCCACACAAAACTATCCCAGGCTAAGTTACATTAGAAGCTTCTTCCAAACTCTAGCCAAACTCTCTCCCTAGCAGATCTCAGCTATGAAGGAGGTATTTATAGGAGGAGGAGCCTCCATAAAAGATGGGAGAAAGAGCTTATCCCTTTGGGAGGTTGCACAAAGGGTGGAACAACCATCCCAAAGGAGAGAGCCGAGCTCATCTAATCCAACAACCAACCCTAGGACCACCACTCAGAAGATTCAACAATTTGTTAAAAAAAACTGCCAAAAGTAGCTTGTCGCGAGTGAAACACAGGGACAGGGCAATGATGTCGCTAGGCTTAGTTCAATCTTGGCCATCTTCACGGGTGGAATAACTGATGACCTGCGATGACCCAAAAACAGAGGTTAAAAAGGGTCTGCTCCAGGAGTAATGAACTGAGGTATTCTTCCTTATATGACAAGGAAGACACTGACACATATTTTGCAACATGACACAAAGCAGATGTCAATAACACGGACAAGCAGTGTCCGGGATTAGGGAATACGGGGTCGGTGACAAAATATTGTGTAACACCAAGGATCCTGCAAAGATCCTTGAGGGTATCACCACCATCAAACACCAGTGCATTAATCCCTATAGTAATGATCGTCCATCTCCCATGTAGCTTCATTAGGCCCAAAGTGCTTCCATTTCACTTTAACTTGCTTGATTGCCCGATTCTGGAGCATGAGCACCATTTTCTGCAATATACATTGAGGCTTCGGATGGAATTCTCCATCTAATTCCACCTGCAATACAGACCATTCAATCACATGATCATCATATTTAACATACTTCTTAAGCAATGACACATGGAAAACATCATGGACCTTCATTGTCGGAGGCGGTGCAATTTGATATGCTACTAGCTCAATCCTCTCAATGATACTAAAGGGTCCACAAAACCAGGGTGCCAACTTGGAACATGATCCAATTCATAAGGATCTCTTCTTCGATTTGATGTGCAAGTACGTCTGTTCCCCAACTTGGAACTCCTTGAACAACCTGTTCTGATTTGCATAGATCTTCTGCCTATCTTATGTTGCCTTTAGATTCTTCTTGATCACCTGCATTCCCTGTTCCATGTCTACCAACATGTTTGTTCTAATCAACACCCTGTTAACTAGATCACTCCAACTGATAGGAGTATTGCAACTCTGCCCAAACAATACCTAAAACAGACTCATCCTCAAAGATTCTTGATACCCATTGTTGTAAGCAAACTCTACCAGTTGAAGGTACTCTTCCCACTTTCACTGATAATGCATCACATACCTCCTCAACATGTCCTCCAATATCTTGTTGACCCTCTCTGTTTGTCCATCTGTCTTTCAGATGATAAGTTGTATTGAAGGCCAACTCTATGCCCAAACTTGCAAATAAATCCTTCCAAAGTTTGGAAATGAATTCCCCATCCTTGTCTGACACAATATTCTTCAAAACACCATGCGATCTGGCCACAACTATGATGAACACTTGTGTTACATCGCTATCTGAGAATGTAGACTTCACTGGAATGAAGTGCGCAACCTTTGTCAACCTATCCACAATAACCATGATGGAATTTTTTTTGTCTCACCATCCTCGAAAAACCTGTGATGAAGTCCATGGAAATGAGTTCCCATTTCCACTTTGGAATCGTAATCGATTGTAGCAGTCCACCTGGGTGCTTACACTATGCCTTCAGACACTGAAAATCAAAAAGCCTAGCCACCAACTCTACTACATCTCTCTTCGGGTTCGACCAATAATAAAATCTCTTCATTGTTGTCAGTGTCTTCTGATAACCTGGGTGACCCGAATATGGTTTCACATGGAACTCCCTCAAGATCACCTTCTTGAGATAACTATTATCTGGCACATATATCTTGTCTCTGAACCTAACCAATCCATCCATTGTAAGACAATAATCCACATCCTCTGCACCTTCACTCATACCTGCACCCGTACATGTACCTATACCTGTACCTGTACTCTGCTGCAACTTGTGCATATTCTCCATATATCAGACATCCTGCTCACCTACCTGCAAGATCCTATCCTGTAAGTTTGTCCCATAGGAGCTCATGGCTGCTGAGTGATTTACCTATATCTGCCTGCTAAGAGCATATGCCACTTTGTTCTCTTTTCCTTTGATGTACCTGATCTCAAAATTGAACTCATTGATCATAGCCAACCACTGAGCATGCCTACCATTAAGATTTGGTTAGTCAAATAGATACTTCAAACCACTATGATCACTCATCAATGTAAACCTCCTTCCCAGAAGATAGTGTCTCCACATCTTCAACACATGTATAACCGCTACCAACTCAAGATCATGTGTGGGGTAGTTATGCTCGTGCTCATTCAGTTTTCGTGACTCATAGCATGCCACCTATCCATCCTACATAAGTACTCCACCAAGTCCTTTCTTGCAAGAATATGTGAATATTACAAACTCTTTGTCTAGATATACAATCTTTAACACTGGTGCATGTGTTAACAACTGCTTAAGCTTCTCAAAACTAGCCTCACACTCCTATGTCCATTCGAACTTCTTACCTTTCCTCTACAATGATGTGATAGCATAAACAATATGTGAGAAGTCCCTGATGAACCTCTTGTAATAGCCTACCAACCCCATGAAATTTTTCACCTCATCTACGTTTCTAAGATCCGCCCACTCCATGATAGCTCTTATCATTTTTGGATCTATTGTAATGCCCTCCTTGGAGATAACATGCCCCAAGTAATGTACCTCAGTTTGAAAGAAACTACACTTGTTGAGCTTACCATACAACTAATGTTCTCTCAACAATATCAACATTGTTGCTAAATGCTCGACATGCTCTTCCTAATTTTTAGAATATTCCAATATGTTGTTGATGAACACAATAACAAATTTATCCAAGTATGGACGCAACACACTATTCATCAAGCACATAAATGTATATGGAGCATTAGTTAAGCCAAATGGAATTACAACAAACTCATAATGCCCATACCTAGTCTGGAAGGTTGTCTTGTAAATATCTTCCTCTTTGATGTGTACCTGGTGATATCTGGATCTCATATCAATCTTTGAGAACAGTGTTGCTCCCTTCAATTGATCGAATAAGTCATCAATCCTCAGTAATAGATACTTGTTCTTGATGGTCACTTCGTTCAACTGCCTGTAGTCAATGCACAATCTAAGAGTACCATATTTCTTCTTTACAAACAATATTGGTGTGCCCCATGGTGATACACTTGGCCTAATGTATCCCTTGTCCAACATTTCCTTCAATTGTAGCTTCAACTCTACCAACTCAGGTGTGCTCATCCTATAAGGTGCTTTTGATGTCGGAGGTGCACCTAGCACCAACTCAATAGAAAATTCTACCTCCCTGTGAGGTGGAAACTCTAAAATATCCTCAGAAAATACGTCCTTGAACTGTTGTAGAACTGGGTACCTACTCATAACATCTGCATCCTCAACTTCCTTACCCTTGTCACTAGAAATGTGCACTGCAAATAGCATGCACCCTTTCTTGCGACTACGTTTTTACTTGCATAGTTGTCACCATCCTAACTAATGTGGCTTTCTTCTTTCCTTGCAGGATTCTTGGTTCCCCATTGTCATCCAAGCACTCAATAGCTTTGTCATAACAATCCACCTTGGTTATACCAAGATACAACCATTCCATGCCAAACAACATATTATGATCCCAATGATAATACATTAAAATGTGATGTGGTAGGCATACCATTCAAATCAAATGCACAAGCTCTTACCCAATGATGAACCCGCTTCTTCATACCTATAGCCAACTACACTAACCAAGAGTCTACATGCAATTCCTTACTCAAACCACACTTATCCACCAAGTCAAGGCTAACATAGCTATAATTAGATCCAGGGTCAATAAAAATAGAAATAACTTGATCACAAAGCTTACCGTCCATATCAATTATAGATGCCTGATGGTCTGCATGTTTTTTATCCATTGCTAAATAAACACAAGGAAAGCCCTGAACAACATCCCCAACAGTCTATGTGTCCTGTGCACTATATATCTGAGGCCTACCACCCTGATTCTACGAACAATCTCTCTTGCGATGATATTTGCCACAATTCCAACACTCTATAGGCTTCCAACCTGCATCCTTGTTCTTCTCCTCAAATCAATGTCCTTGTCCTCTATCAGATGCATTGAACCTCCTAGGTGGTGCAACATTCTCCTTATTACCTTAATCTTGTGGTGATACTCGCTTCTTTTCCCATTTTCCTTTGTTCTTTGCATTGCCTTTCCAATCTGGCTTAGTCTCAGATCTGCGTTTCAATTGTTCATAGCAATGTTTTATCTTCCAGATGGCCTCCTCCAATGGTCTAGGCTCATTGAACTCAATCCTATTTTTGAATGTGATTGGTAACCCACTATTGAATCTCTAAATCTTGGCCATCTCCTCCTTGAGGTAAGTCACATACCTCAGTAGATCCAAGAACTTGCTACTGTACTTATCATTTGTCATTGATCCTATCTTTTAGTTCATAGAATTTATTTTCCCTGTCATCAAAGTATATCTGTGATAGGTACTTCCTTTTGAATAGATGCTCAAACTAATTCCAAGTCAAATATTCCTCATGTATACCTTTGACGTTCTTCACATCTTTCCACCAAATTTGTGCTTTACCTTTGAGACTGAATGTAGCTACTTTGGCTTTCATGTTCTTTGAATAATCATGCAACCTGAAGAAATTCTTCATACCAAGAAACCATGTCTCTACATCCTGCGATTTCTTCATCTCTCCATCAAAAGTAGCTAGCTTTTATTTCTTAAACTCATAAGGAAAATATGCCCTAGCACTCCTCCTGTAAGGATAATAATGATATCGATCATCATGCCTGTGAGAACTAGAACTAAAATGGTAATTGTGTATATCCCTCCTCCTATCCAGAGTGTCCAACAATCTCCCATCTCTAACCTTGTCATTACTATCTGACATGTGATCACCATGCGACCTACTACCATATGCCCCTTTAGTTTTTTCCTCCTGCTCATGGCTAATCTGAAGTGGTCCTTATGATAGCAAATCTAACAAAATCTGAAGTATCACTGCATTTACCTCTACTAGCTTCTCTTGTGCCTATATGATTTCATCATTATTTTCCTTACAACTCTGTATTTCTTCCTTCAAGCTTCTTAGTGTATCTGCTAAATCGGAAGAGTTCCCAACACCATACTACTCTTCTGATTCATAGGGAGAGTTTTGTATTCTATCATCTTGCTAGCCATTTGATATTTCCTCATGCAATGTATATCATGTCAACTAAACCAAATCACAGTAAACCAACATACCTTTGTATAGCTCGGGGAGGATACCTTGTCTGCAAGATCGACAAATGAGCATGATACATGTATAACATAATCATGCCACATATAGAAACATAACACATAAGCATATTACCATGCAACCATCATTCTAGCTAGGGTCCATTCATCAATGCATGACTTTATCGACAACGCATACCATAACCTCATGCATGACAATAACTAATACATCATTGTACACTTGAACACATGCAAACATTGCCATACATAAGCAATTTGTAACCAATGACACATATGATCAAGCATAAATGAACAATACTTGTAGCCAAACTTACAAGAATGATACATATAACCAAGCATACATGAATGTAACCAAACATACCAGGATGTAACCAAGCATAGAATAATGATACATGTAAGTGACATAATCGACATCTAACCATTCATACACTCACGATGATGCACTCCACAACAACAACATGACTACATCACTACAACCATGATCAACATTATGCAAAAGCAACAAGCACATGGAATGCAATTGTAAGAGACACACATGTAGCTGACATGCATGCAAAACCAACACACATCCCATCCCTACTGAGGGGTGAACCATATATGATACCACTCGGTAACACCCTCCTCCCATATCTACCCAAGCAACCAATCAGTCAAGGTAAACATGTGGCAAGAGGCCACTATGATATGATTCGACCTCCTAAGTCACATTAAGGAAGTGGAATCGACAGAAACACACCATATAGACCTCCAACATCAGCATTAGGACCCTAAAGAACCAATCCAACCTTTCTATCACCTAGCCCCTGGGTCCCACTGAGCTTTTAGACCACTTGACCTCTAGATGTTGTCATGGTATGGGCATGCCAGCGTCCAGGGACCTTTGGACGCTCTCACAGGCCTGCAAGCCAGCGTCCAAGGACTCTTTTACACAGTGTTGTGCCAACGTTCCCGGGATTTGAGCCATGTTTTTAGGCCCAGAGCCCAGGTCAATGCCCAAAATTGAATCACATCCTCAAAACAGTGAAATAACAAGGAAATGACAGTATAAATGCAATCAGTTGAATGAGACCTTGACTTTACCCCTACTATCCATGACAAGCATTTCATCAAACACATCATGAATATGTGATCTACAGGTGTAAATTTGATATCTGAGCGTAGGAGTCTCAAACTTAGTTGAGAATTGTTAAGATACATTGATGCCTCAACACATTAACTGCCATTTCATCGATTAGGTCATAGATACATTGTTCATGCATTTACAAGTAAAAGCATTATGAGAGCCATACATAGCTATTGTCATAAAATGCATACATAACCAGCATAATAGCAGCGGAAATACCAATGAAATAATTTCCATATAAACCACATATAATCCAGTATAATACTCATAGAAATAAAAGGATAAATAACCTCATATTGATGATGAAAAATCCAAACCTGGGATGGGACTTCCATGTTCCACTTGACAATAGAATGGATGAGTCAAATCTCTATTCAGTCATTCACCCTCGTGCCATATTCCAAGCATGAATGTGGGTACCATAGAATACATCAATCCAAACCCATCTAAGGCTTCTAGAGGTCATCCACCTTAACCCATCAAACAGTGATTCCACCTCACGGTCAAACATCAAAAAACCATCATCATATTGGTCTCTATCCAAGCCTTCCATGACTTCTAGAGTGTTTGTCCAACCAAGGCTTCCAGGGTAATTCAACCCACATCTTTTACTGGGCTTCCACAACGTTTTTCCAACTAGGGCTTTCAGGATTAATAACTCAACCCACCAAGGGCTTCCAGAGCATTTGTCCAATTAAGGCTTCCAGTACTAGTAACTCAAACCAATCCATTACAGGGCTTCTAGAGAGTTTGTCCAACTAGGGCTTCCTGGACTAATAACTCAACCCAAGCTAAGTAAACATGAGAACCAACCAAAACAAAACAAGGAAAACAAATCCATAATCACCATGGTTATCCAGGAAATGGCAAGGATAGGCAATCCACTATCAATCTCGACCATCCTCCATTCCCATGACAGATCACAACCAACAAACCACATGCATATGCCATATATGCCAAAACTAGTGAGGAAACATACATGCAACTCAGTATTTGCAAGCAAAATTTGTTGTAGTTATCGATCGCAATGTCCTCTTACGCTTCCTTGCTCTTCCTTTGCCTTGTTTTTCCAAACATCCAAGTATACCGCACCCTCCAAGAGTGCTCCATAAAGCTCTATGTATTCAAGAGTATGAGAGAGAGAGAGAGAGAGAGAGAGAGAATAAAGAGAGAGCATCACCCGATGCAATGAGTTCTAAGTGAACTATTCAAAAATCATGAGAAATCAGTCAGTTACGATTACCTCTCATGGAAATGGTCATACATGAATGACTTACTTAACGCAGTTGAATCCCAAAATCTAATATAATGCACTGCGTAAACCCCCTAATACTTAAATTCAAAAATAGTGAAGGGATCTCTACTTGAATGGTTCATGAGGCACAATACTTGCTAAGATTTTGCAAATGGGGTAACAAGCTAAGCGGGCTTGATTGTGGGGAAAACTCCACAGTTAAGCGTGCTTGAGCCAGAGGCGATCTGCAATGGGTGACCTCCCCGGAAGTCCTAGTTACCGGGTCCAAGTCTCGAAAGTGATGATTGACGCTATGTGATTCATTTCACTAGTTTCAATCCCACTTATTCACCCCTGTGAGAATCACCCGATGCAATGAGTACTAAGTGAACTATTCAAAAATCATGAGAAATTAGTCAGTTATGACTACCTCTCATGAAATGGTCATACGTGAATGACTTACTTAATGCAGTTGAATCCCAAAATGATATCTAATATAATGCATTGTGTAAACCCCCTAATACTTAAATTCAAACAGAGTGAAGGGATCTCTACTTGAATTATTCACGAGGCACAATACTTGCTAAGGTTTTGCAAATGGGGTAGCAAGCTAAGTGGGCTTGATTGTGGGGAAAACTCCACAGTTAAGTGCGCTTGAGCCAGAGGCGATCTGGGATGGGTGACCTTCGGGAAGCCCTGGTTACCGAGTGCAAGCTTCGAAAGTGATGATTGACGCTATGTGATTCATTTCACTAGTTTCAATCTCACTCCTTCACCCCTATGAGCATCACCCAATGCAATGAGTGCTAAGCGAACTATTAAAAAATCATGAGAAATTAGTCAGTTACGACTACCTCTCATGGTCATACGTGAATGACTTACTTAACACAATTGAATCCCAAAATGATATGTAATATAATGCACTGCGTAAACCCCCTAATACTTAAATTCAAAAAGTGTGAAGGTACCTTTACTTGAATGGTTATTGAGGCACAATACTTGCTAAGGTTTTGCAAATGGGGTAGCAAGTTAAGTGGGCTTGATTGTGGGGAAAACTCCACAGTTAAGCACGCTTGGGCCAGAGGCAATCTGGGATGGGTGACCTCCCGGGAAGTCCTAGTTACCGGGTGCAAGCCCCGGAAGTGATGATGGACGCTATGTGATCCATTTCACTAGTTTCAATCCCACTTCTTCACCCCTCTAAGCATCACCCGACGCAATGAGTGCTAAGCAAACTATTCAAAAATCATGAGAAATTAGTCAATTATGACTACCTCTCATGGAAATGGTCATACGTGAATGACTTACTTAACATAGTTGAATCCCAAAATGATATCTAATGAGAGAGCTTCAAAACTAAACTGACCAAAGGTTACCAACTCATCCTCAGAAGCATTTTTATGAATGAGGCCTCTATTTTCTTCATTTTCCATTATTTTCCTTCAATTTCCTCCTCACACGCAACCTGTAACCTTTCACCTCCCTTTTCTCCTAATTTCCATTATTTTTTTAAATAAATGTGCCAAAAATGCCATTTTGCCTTTCCAAATCCTTAGCCATTGTCTTTGCCAATTTCCTTAGCCATTAATAACCAAATGAACACCCACACTAGGATGTCTTGCCCTAAATTCAGCTTGGAATAAGTGTCTCATCAACCGTGGTTATTATTTTTCCTGTATTAACTTTTATTACATGGAATTTTCACCAAGGTTGTTACAATTGAAGTGGAAGAGGAGTCGATAAAATGAAAGGAGTAGAAGGTGGATTTTCATTGTCAAAAGAGAAATTGTTTCTTGGTCTTGGAGTGGTAAATAGGTTAAGGGTCTTGGTATTGGTATTCATCAATTGGAATCTCTATAAGAAGAATTTGTGTGGGTTTTCCTCTCAAAGAGCAAGAGGCTTTAGCCCTAGCTGATACCTATATTTTTTTCCTCTTATCTCTTTATGGTTTATGCATTGGTAGTTGTTTGATGAAGAAGAACACTAATAACCTAAGTAAAAGAAGATCCTAATATAAAGAAATAAAAATAACTCACAAGTAGTTACTAATAGAAGATAAATCACTTAATTGTTATGGCCTATATTTCTCAACATGGTATCAGAGCTAAGGTGACAAAGTCAAGGAAGGGCATCTTATCAAGGGACACTCAAAGATCAAATATCTAGGAAGGCATCAATGCAAATATCATCTTTAATACAAGATATACAAAGGAAGCATTATAGCCCTAGATCAAAGAAGGAGTCTACAAAGAAGTCTTCGGATCATCATCAAGAAAAGAAGGCCCCATTGTTGAAATGGTTCTTCGACTATGATAGGTTGCAACGGGACAGCTAACTTCTTTCCTCTGTCAGCACATTTTCGATAGACTGGACACTTGCAGGCATAGGTGTGATAATTTCTAAATAATGTGGGCCAATAGAAACTGGCCCACATAACCTTGTGTGCAGTTATGTTACCCGCATAGTGTCCCCAAATTGTTCCATCGTGGAGATAATGCAATATCTTTTCTAATCATGTGCTTCCAAGCACCTGAGTAGAACTTCGTTATGGTGCTTTCTAAAAAACACCCCATGCACCAACTGAAGAAAAAAAATAATGCTTTTAACCTGAGTGACCTCTTCTATCATGTGGATAAGAGAGAGGGAACGGTGTCGTGCTTAAGATAATGTGCACATTTGTGTATAAAGAGTTCACGAAGGTAGTGGGGGAAGCTCGCTAAAAATTATACATTTTGATTTCCTGCTCCCATCCAAATAAATCATCTTCTTTTACATCCATTTCTTTTGCTACTAGACAACAAAGACCATGGCCCTTGATCATGTGAACTAGTTTGAACTCTAATTCATACTCCTACAAACCAATCATCTAGTTCGCTCTTCTTTTACCCATCTCTTTTTGAAAAAACATTGATCTAACTGTTGGGTGCGGTACAAAGATAATAAAATGATTTTTCAAGAGATAGGGTTGGAAGTGCTTCACCGCCTTGTAGATTCCATGAGATTCTTTTTAAATGGTGGAAAAGTTGAGTTTAGGTCCCTAAAGGCTGGCACTTATGAAATATATTGGTCACTCATTATTTTGATCAGCCTTTTGTGTAAGCACAACGGCGAGAGAAGTATTAGAAGCAAAAGTGTAGAGAATAAAATATTTATTGAAATTTCGGCTATACAAAACAAATGCTGCTGCAATAGCTTGTTTGAACAGAGTTCATTCGTATTGGGACTAGAGTTGATACCTAGGTAGAATGTCGTACTTTATATATGATCTGATCATCCAGTAACTTCCTTAACTCCTTTTCAATCAGAGGCTCAAGTGTTGGGTGTACCTTTCGCAGCTTATGTTGGAAAGGCTTGGCCCTTCTTTGATTGGAATAACATATTGGATTATTCATGTGTAATAAGTTTGAGCTCGTTGTACATCCACGCAAAAACATCTTGGTACTACTTGAATAAGAGGATGAAAGATTTCTGCTCCTGTGGTGTACAGCAAGTATGGATATTGAAAAATTTCGAATCTTTTTCTGTTCCAAGACTTATTTGCTCATGTGACAATGTTGAACTATGGGTTTTTGCATTAACTAGCCCTCGAATGTGATTATGCATATCATACAGATTCTCACGTGATACAATGCCTTTTGGCATGGGGTTTTCTTTGTTTGTGTCGACTGCATCCTGCAATGCTTTCTCATGCTCGTCTTCTTCGATAGTTGTGTCCTTGAATACACCAACGTTCGCCATAAAGGAAAGTATATGTTGGTCATCATTAAAAACACGTAAGTTAGTTATATTCTCAGGGATGGATGGTTTATAAAGAATCTCTCTAGAAAAATCATCCCTAAGCAATGATAGCCTAGTAGCAACATTTGCTAATGCATTTTAAGAACAGAAATAATATTGAAATCTTATAAATGATAAATAAAACACCATATCTCTTGTTGATAGCCTTTTATATCAGGTGACACATAGTGTATAGTATCACAAACATGTTGTATGACAATTTTTTAGTCACCTACTACTTTGAGGACTGGAACATTGAGGTCAATGGCTCTATGCAAACCCAAAGTGAATGTTTCGTATTCCATGGTGTTGTTGGTTCACTCAAATTCCAAGAAATTAGAGATAAGATGTTTCCTCTGTCGCAGGTCTATTAAAACACAACTAGATCAAAATCCCACCTGCATCTTAGAACCGTCAAAATATAATGTCCAAACATTGTATGTACAAGGACTATGTATTTCACTAGTATTACTATTACTACTACTAATAACTATAAAAATGTCATTTTCACCAGTTGGACTAGGAAGGAATTCCAACTGTGTGTCAGGTGGGACCGAGGATGGTTGAGCTAGATAGCACACGAGATAAGTTTTTAAGAAGCAATTTCGAAAGATAAGATCTGTGAAATCCACTGGCTCATTTTTTCCTTCGAAGGGAAGGGAATAACAGTGTGTTTCATGTATGGCTCTGAGTTCACCTGGACCTTATTGTTCGTGTGCTTATATAGAAGCCACAAATGTGACCAGTCTATAGAAAAATACCCATGTAACTTGTTAGACTAGTCTCTGCTCAATAATACATCGTATGCTTCTGGAATGTCCACAATTACTATATTTATACACTGGTGAACTCGTTGGTCAGATGATAAGCGAATAAGCACATTTCTGAATTCACCAATTGCGTGGAAAAGATTATTGTGTAGCTAAATCAGCTATGCATTTGTTTTATCCCATTTTGCATTGATTTTATTTGCTACAGATAAAGGCATTACATTTACAAATGCACCAGAATCAACTAATCAATTGTGCACATTATAATTAAAAAAAATTAAACGTTAATAGAAATGGAGGGTAGGGTGTGTTTGCATCTAACGTTAAAGCATTAAGTACAGATTTGAGGGAACTATAGGACTTACCATATATCTTCTGTGAGGAAGAACCATTACTTGAGGTGAACTGTTCGAGTGTGTGGACAAGTAGTTCCCACTATGTTATAATCCAATGTGGGAGACGTTGTTGAAGTGTCTAGAGGAGTAACTTGATTTGCTACTTCTAGAACAGTAGACTTTCTTTTATTGTTCGTGGAAGCACTTTTCGATTTAGCCACATTTTTAGACTTGTTATGAATGTTTTGAGCTAAGTTAACGGGCGGTGTGAGCTTTCTCAGCAAGTTATCTTTCAACTTTTGCCTCATCAACTTTGGTTCAGATATTGACCCTTGGCTTCTTTACTTGTATCGAATATGTTGTTGTTGGGTTGGGGCCTCACTTAATGGTTGTTCTTTGGCACTCTTCTTCTCAGCTACAAAAGCACAACTGAGTGTGTTTACTGTGTGTCCAACATTCACAATTTATTTGGTTGGAGCATTCTCTTCCTCCTCTTTTGTCGGCTAAGTATGGTCATCTAAAATTAATGTATCCATCAAATCTATGGCAAGAGCATACATGTTGTGGTTCCATTGTGGGAAATTTTTTTTTGAACGATACTCTTGATGAAATGAGAAATATTGGTCCATGCCCATACTCTCAAAATCCAGCACAACATTCTAGCTCTATGTAGACTTGGTCATTTGGTTGTTGATATTTCCGCAGTTGGAAACCCTTCTTAGAAAGCTTAATTTAGGAGTCTTACAGCTCACAGTGGTCTTTCTTGACCTTTTTTTTAACTCTACCAATTCATTGGTCAGAGATATGATGGTGCAGGTTGAGCTCTCAAGATCAGTTGCTTCTTTCTCCTTGGCCTTACTCATGGAGGCCTAAGATATTTTATCTGTGTCTTTGGAGTCCTTTGTTGGTTCATCATCTAAGATAACTCCAAACACATGCAATTCCTTTTCAATTGTGAACGCTTCTTCGTAATTTTCAGTTAATATTGGCTTCGCAGTTCTTTTCACGAACTACAGAATTCTCATTGGTAAGGTATATGTGTAATAATCAATGGTGATGGATTCATGAGCTTTTGTGTCTGCCAAAAATATATTCAATGTATGGTTAAACCTCTTATTGAAATCCTTCAATTTGTTTTTCTAGTCCATCTTAATACTGCCCAACTCTCTTAAAAGCATCGTAGGGGTTTTATCATCAACAAATTTCTCAAGAAACATATTCTTAAAACCCCTCCAATTCTAGATTGAGTTTGGAGGAAGGATGTGTACCATACAGCTGCTCTAGAATCTAAGGTACATGAAAAAAATCTACATACAACATCATCGTAACGTACCTCCAGCATTTGCAAATGCAGGTAAAAGTTTTCTAGGTGGTCTTCCACCTTCACTGCTTTGTCAGGATCATACTTTGTTAATAGCTTCTTCGGGTGCCTCGACATCTTGTGTAACAAACCCAACAGTGCAAGTGGGCCCTGAATTATCCAGTCCAGATCTTGTTCTTCCATGTCTTCATCATTTTTCTCCTCCTCTTCATCAGAATCTAATGGATCTTCTTCTTCTCCATAATCTGAAGGATCTTCTTCTTCCTCTTCTTCACCCCTAACCCATGAAAAGTATCATCTGAGAGTACAATGTTATTTGCGTCACCTCCATCAAAAGATGGATGTTGTTCTGGTTTCTCTACACTTTCCATGGTCTCTTCTAACTCTTCAAGGGTGGCGAGAACCAGACCTTCAATTGTCAAAACCACTATCCCCATAGTAGCGGTTACAATATTCTTAGGAAAATAAGGAAGATTATGTACTGCATGAATCAATCCAATAGCCTTTGCAAACTTGCAGGTTATAGTTTGGGTGGCCCAGATATGCTTGTATGATATTTCACAAGTTTTTCCAATAGCAACCTAAGAAGAATCACAAACTTTAGGAATATGAGCAAGGGAGGTACTGAGAGTGTTGTTGCCTTGACCAGAAGAAGTAGGATTTTGGTGCGTGAGGTTATCAGCCATAAAAATCTGGTTTCCCTCCTTCTAGTGCCAGAAATGTTGATCGTGATAGACCCACCAAAATTCAAGGGGTCTCCTCAATACGTGGTCCCAATTAGACCTCGCGGTATTTGGGATAGGATCCTCATCTCAAATATGGCCCAATTGATTGTTTTCTTAAAGATTTTTCTTGGCTCTAATTGTCAGCAAGAGAGAGGAATGAAAATGTGTCTTTTTGAAAAGGAAATGAGTGTGTCAAGTGAGTGTTTGATTGTAAGTGTGTCAAGGCTCTTCTACTATGGAGGGAGAAATAAAATGAACCTCTAAGAGAGAGAGGTAATAGTACCACCCTAGTAGAGACACACATAACCAAGAAGGATCCATCTAATGTCTAGCGGAATAGTCCACACAGATGCGACGGTCATTACAACCAATCAACAAGAAAAAATTGTCTAATATCTAGCGGAATAGTCCACAAGGATGTGACAGCAATAGTAACCATTATAAAACATTCTCAATATGATAATTACTAAAATAACCAAAATAGTTCAACTACTTTAGCATAGATAAAAGAAAACATGAATTACAAACATCCACAGAATAGTCTTACAAATATTCATAATCCATGCATGAAGAATGTGTTGGCCATGGGGCTTCTTATATTAAGTAAAAGTTCCAAGACAAACACCACTAGCTCCAATAGTCGATCATTGGAGCCACTCCTTTCTCCCCAAAAGAACTAGATTATCTCTCTAATTCCTTATGGGAGGAGCCAAGGTGAAAATTCCTTTGCTCATACAATGAGTGTGTATATATAACCAATGAGGTGACACTTCACCTTCCTTATGACTCATTGACTGCCCTTATCATTGTTTGAATTCTTATGACTTTTCGAATTTACTTGACTCTTCATATTTTGAATGTGTCCATTAGACTTCCACTTTACAATACATTTTGAATAAGTAATTATATAGTCCACAATAATTGATGTGGCATATGAAAACTCATGACATGTAATGACATGGATTTCTTGATGACATAGGAATATCAAGCCACTTTTGTTGTTTCTTGCTACATGTCTTCTTAAGGATGCTTTTCTATCCACCTCCTTATGGCTTAGAGGTAAGGAGTCTGCAATGATATCAAGTCTTGAGTTGTGGTCACAAATTGGTGTCCTTTTTGTCTTCTCTTTATTGATAAGCTTATATAATCAGCTACAAATATGTCTTTCAAAATGTTTCCCTTCTCGATCTCCTTCTTCATCATCCTTTCATGCTATGATAGAGTACCTACATCTACAATTCGCTCATGACGAGACGCATCAATACGATAAACCCCTAATTTAAGGTGGTTCATGTTGATCCACTATTTGAGCCAAAACCAGGTGGCAGGTTGAGGGATAGGCTTAGTGACTTCACAATTGCACAACTCAGGTAGTCAAGGGTGGAGCTTGAGCCTTGAGATTGTGCAATGTGCAGTATAGTTTGGACTAAGGAAGGAAACTACGTAATCTAGGAGGTTAGTGTGATAGGTTGAGGGGATGGGCATTGGTTCAGCCTATTGTGTTGTTCTAGAAGTTAGAGGAGGTTGGGTAATTTCTCAAATTCATAACTCAAGGCCTTAAGGGATGAGCTTAAGCTCAGAGACTGTGCAATGTGCAATTAATGCCAAGCTAGAGGGTTGGATTACCCAATTTTTGGAGCCAAGGTCTGGGATTGAGCACTGAATAATTGTGTATTGGACAGTTTCAAGGGACAAGGTTGCAGCTTGAGGGTTGGAACTATGCAATGTACAGTTGGGTAAGGCCAAATGAAGCTAAGTTGTTGGGAAATTTCTAAAAACTGGCTAACTGTGGAATCAGTGAACTAATGTGAACATTGATATGACTTGATTATGATCACACACTTAGAACACTTGAAAACATAACGACATAGATCATCCAGGACACGTGAACAACATAATTCCCTCGGAGCAACAACTTTGTGGTTACTTTACGACAAGCGTGACACTAAAGATACACTTTGCAAAGATCATGATGACGCCATTGCGACAGTGCTTAAAACTTTGGGAATGAGCATGAAGAATATTTACATGGTTAAATAAACTCATTCGCACAAATATAACCCTTTGAAATAACCAAAAGAAGCTTATATACATTATGTGACAGCCAACATGCGAAAAAGAAGACATTTTGCCTCTCTTGCAAAAGGGACCAAAACACTTAGAAAAAACACATGGAATGGATTTCAATGTTTTTGACAACACTATACAAGACCTAGGTAGGCTCTGAGATTTGGTACAGGACAAAAAATTTTAGGGTGTTGTAGCTGTGACAACACATCCCTCAAGTCTTCAAAAATGTAGATTTCTCATATAAGACATTGCTCCAGAAACACATATATATATTATCACAAAATTTGCACAAGTTGCCACAAAACTTGGATGCTTTGTCTAATTTGGATCTTGGTCTCATCATGAATCCTTTTTATTTCAGAAGTATGATAATTTTGTATGTCATAAGATATTTAATGTTTTTCTAGTTTCTCAATAGAATAATTGAGATTTTCTTTTACCACGAAAATTAGTTTTAGAAACTACGCGTAACACATGGATGGATATGTCTTGTAAAATTGCATCATAGAGATAGAGGATACCATTGAAGATTCACTTTATCATGCCTAATATTCATGCCAAATAATAGATCTACTAACGAATTGTTATAAACGGTTTTAGACCTTCTTGACATATATTTGACAAATGCTATTGTTTCAACCATAGACTTGTATTTATGCAACATAATTGGGTTAATTTCCATGAAACTCGAATATATGTCTTAGAATTTTGTCAAGGCCACAAAAATATTCTTAGATCATTGTTGACTACTACTTTGATCTTTCCAACTAAGGTCTCAATATTTTTCTTCTTGGCCTAGTCTTCTTCTAAGGCTCGATCTAGTAATTATTCTCATAAACCATAGAAAAGAGAATAACCTTGATGCTTTCAGTTCTAAGATAATTTTTGGATAGTGATAAGAGTATAGACCTTCAACCCTTTCTTCCTTTTGATGGAGAGAGAGATGATCGTTGCAAAGTGCCAACAATTTGTGATCTTAAAACTTCCTTCCCTTCACCTTAGCTTTGATACCATGTTGAGAATCAAGATGCTTATAAATTAGGGTTGATTTCTCTTATTTGATAATTACTTGTGAATGTTTGTGGGCTTTTTATTTATTTTATTATGTTTTCTTCATCAAGCAATTACCAAAATATAAAACATGAATATCACAAGAGACAAAGAACACAAAGTTGTAGGCTCCAAGCCAGGAAAAAACCTCACGAGGGGGAAACCCAAGAAAATCCTCTTCTTATAGAATGAGATCAAAGTGCGATATCCAAGACCCAATACCAAGACCAAGATTACCACAAAGACCCAAGTAAACCCTCCTTCAAGCCATCTCCAACAATTCATAGTCATAAAAAGTCAAAGTTGGTAAAATATCTTAATTCTAGTCAATCCCTAAATTTTTGGCCCTTGAATTTTCACACCCTAAAATTTTGGCCTTACGAAAACTTTAGAAAAACTCTACAAGAACTCGCACATGTGAACAGAATTAGGGCATAAATCAAATCATTTTCTCTTTCCTTTGACTTTGATGGTTTTTCTTCTTTTTCTTACACAGAAATCGAGTGATTGGTTGAGTGATCAAATGAGGATGGTTTTCCTTCTATCTATACATGTCCAGGAGGTCGAACAGGTACCCCTTTAGGCTGACTTGACTAGGAGGGTTGACTTTGTCTTGTGGAGGACAATTTGACTATTTGACTTAAATAAAATATTTTTTCTTTTTCTTCCAAGAAGTCCAAATGGGACTTTCACTCAATTACATTTCTTTGACTCATAATAAATTCTCTTTTGGCTCAATAAACCCTATAAGCATGAAGAAAATGCTTTAACTAGAAAATAAAATAATAATAATGAATGTAATAGATGAATATAACAAATATTTCAATATTGCATTTGAGTTATGTTATGAAGGCCGACATTAGTTACATTTTCAATGCAGTTAACTACAGCAACAAGAGTTATAGAAATAATCAAAATGTCCAAAAATATGCAAATATGTCATTCAATCGCTAACCCTAGAATTAATGTCGATAGTTACATAACCTAGAGTTATAACAACAAGTAAGTAATGTGATTACAACATTAACAAATATTAGAATTGTAGCAAAAGGAAATTAACGGAGTTGTAGAAAAAGGACATTAACAAAGTTACAACAAAATGAAAATGAAAGGAATAAAAACAATGTACATTGTTTGTAATTTAACCATAATCGAAAATATTAAGCTACCTGTTAATGCTACCTGGCAACACCAAGCTAAGGAGAAGGCCCTACCTACTTATTTGAGGTAATATAAAATCTTCAATCACATGATTACAAGATATACATTGAGCGAATGGAACAAAGGAATATTTCTATTACAGCAAACAACATAATATACAGTAGTCAACAATATTTTCCTCTTTTCTCTCCCTCCCTTCCTTATCTTCGAAGGAAGTCAAGTATTTATGAAAACAATTAATGTCTACATTAAGCGAAAGGTTGGACATCTATCTTGATCAAATCAGGCAGCTCATCTTGTTACAATAATATATTCAAAATCTGGTACAATTAGAGCAAAGGCTGACTCAAATCAGTTGGTTGTTGTTGGAAGATGAGTTGTACTTCCTTATTGGTTGCCCATTGGCATTTGTCACCTTCCATTATGAGAAACCCATGTTGGTTTATAGTTGGATCATTGATCATTGAGCTAGTGTAATGTGTTGGAGTTGCAACAAAAGGAGTTGTAGCAATAGAAATTCAAGTCATTTATGAGTTGAAGCAACTTCATTAGTCCTAGGTGAGTTGCAACATTCCCTTCACTGACCATGAAGGAGTTGTAGTGATGTAGATAAGTTGCAACAATGGTATGGAAGAGAGTCGCAACACTCTGTCTATCATGCACCATGGTTTTGTAGCACCTATTGTCAATTGGAAGCACATGTTTTGGAGTTGCGGCTGGTGTTGCAGCAACAAGGACGATTTGCAACCACATGTAGGATTTGCAGCCACTACCCTTTTTCTCTTGCCTAATATATTGGTATGAAATATTAAGATATTGCAACATAATGCATAAGAATGAGTATAGAAGTTGCAAGAAAAGAGTTTAGTCATGCCTACACCAAGAATGGGTAATAATGGATGAAAAGTGCATATGGAGGTGATGGAAAGTGGAATAATGGCATCCAAAAGGTTACAGACAGGTGTTGAAAATATGACAATGTGGACACCCATCATCTTCCCAGTACATAATAGTATGTTCCCCTATAACCATAAACCATTTTTAATAAGCTCCTTTTAAGGTAGTTGGAAATAAAGAAACTTTTTATGCATCATTTTTGTATCCATAAACATAACACAAAATAAAAAACTAAAAAAAAAAAAAAATCATTAGAATCTTGAATTGATATATCATAAAAAAAAATTGGAAGTGCAAATGATGGCATATTTGTCATTTTTACTTCAAAACCAAAAGTAATTTCATTTTCTGATTCTTGTGTTCTATATCCTTCTCTTCTTTCAAATCTTACTTATATTCCTATGTTAGATCCTCTTGCATCATTCTCTATTGTTGCTACTCTTTCTCTTGTTATTCTTTCTCTTTCTACTGATGTTGCACTTTCTCTTGTTGTTATTTTTCTTTCTCTTATGATTGCAACATCCATATTAAATTTGAGTTCCTTATGTTCTACCATATCTTCTTACCAAAGGACCCCAAATTTACTTCATCCAATCCCAAGGGTTCTCTTCCAATGCTCGAGTGGATGAGCTTAAATAAATTTTTCCTTACCTTAATGTTTCTACAACCAATGATGTTTCTTGAGTGGATGTACTTTGTTACAATTGTCCTTCTCCTGATTCCTCTGCAACTAACAAGTGTTCCTACATTGCTTGAGTTATTGGATTTGAATTAATAGCAAGGGATTTTGTTTCATCCAATATAATATTTCCTAACTTTAATAAACCTTTTCTATCCTAGACCTAGTTAACTTATGCATATAAAAACATGATAAGGATTTTTGAAAGCTCAATAAAATGAATGAGTAGGTTCTTATTGTTGATAAATCGTAAAGCTTATAGATTAGGGTTGATTTCTCTTACTTGATAATTACTTGTGAATGTTTGTTGGCTTCTTATTAAGTTTTATGTTCTCTTCTTCATGAAGAAATTACCAAAACTACAAAACATGAAGATCACAAGATACAAATAACACAAGAAATTAGGCTCTAAGCCAGGGCAAAACCCCACAAGGGGGAAACCTAATAAAATCCTCTTATTATAGAATCAGATCAAAGTGAGATATCCACAATTCAAGACTGAGACCAAGACTTCCACAAAGACCCAAGTCAGCCCTCCTTTATTCCATGTTTATCAAACTATAGTCAATATAAGTCAAATTTGGTCAACCCTTAGAAATTTGGTCATCTCCTAAAATTTCAATCCCTAAAATTTTGAGCCTGCAATACCACAGAAGTTGCCTCAGAAACTTGCTCGTGTGAATAAAAACTAAGAAAAAAAACATAAATTCATTTCTCCTTAAACTTCTCTCTCTCCATTGACATTTTCATTGAAATTCTTCTTTTCTTGGCACATAATTCGAAGTGGTGAGTGATAATTACAATGAGAATTATGAATACCGAACCTAGTTGCATTTTCAGCACTTATCTCTCACCTTATCGCTTTCACTCCTTTTCCTAAATGTTTATGTCAATAGAATGCAAAAAGTAAATCATCTAAAACTTAAACTCATTCTAGTTTCACATCCATGACACGATGCCAAAAATATTAGGTTAAATTTACTTGCATAAATTAAAACATCATTATATGAATATAGAGTTCATAAACTAATCAAGCATAGTTGCTATATGTGAAAGAATTATCTTAGAATTTTCCTAAGATGTCATTTAATGAATAATACAAATTCTAAATAAGCTTAACTAAGAATGAAATTCGAATTAACAACTATAATCATTGTAGTGAAAAACTAGAAATTCTAACTTGGTATCATAAGCAAAATAAAAAGTATCTTCACTCAAACTATTGCAATGTAAGATAAATTCTAAACTAGTAATGTAACTTTGAAAGTAAAACAATAACTAGCCTTTCCAATCTAGCACTTCCAAAACTTTCATAGGTATAAACCAAGTTGTGATATCTCATACCTCATGTGGCTCCCACAACAATACTCTACTCACTTGTGGAACCTGTTGATTGAGAAAAAAAATCTAATATTTATGCAACAAATGAAACTCTTTAAATCAAATCAAATGAAATCTACTTAGACAAGTATCGTTAGTTCATTAACATCCATTAGGATCTTAATAGGTTAACGGGTTGTGTATCTATTCAACTCTTGTAGTTGAAAGAGGCTTACAGTAGTACTCTTTAGACCACTCCAATTCTTGCTAAAAAGCAAGTTTAGACTTGGTTAGAAAATAAATTCTACTTATGTGTGGTGATGTCTTCCAGAGTCATCACATTCATGATTTTATGTATCGATGTTTCAAACCAACCTCTGTGGTTCATCATGAAGATCAAGTACTAATCCTGATGACAAACCACAGAGGTTGGTTCGAAACGTCGATACATAAAATCATGAATGCGATGACTCTAGAAGACATCACCACATAAAATGCAGATTGTAGAAGCCTCAAAACTATTAAATTCTACTTAATCAAAGGAAATGCTTCCTGTGATATAAAAATAGAGACTTATATACACATGTATAACAAAGATTAATGAAATAAAGAGAAGTAATAACCAGGAAATAATGCACAACAAAATACGAGAGATGTCCACAAGAAAAATTAGTGTACATGACATAGTTTTGGGGCCCTCTAGACCTTGGTTTACACACAGTAAGATCTATAGACCATAGAAACTCAAATCCACTATATTTTAATGGTGGAAACTAGTACAACACATAGTTAAAAGTTTTTATGTATGAAGTAATTGAATCCCCCAGCCTCCACTCCTCATAATTATTAAACAAACCAATATGAAATTAACTAAGTTATCAATCCTCCATGAATTAACTACATCCCCAATTTAACATCTAAATACAGTTGATCCATGGAACAATCAAATCCATTCCTAGTCACGCGTTCTAGAAGAGGGGTGGATTCCTCCCCTACTATTAAATAATTTCCCTATTGGTGTGGCATTGATTATCGACAAGGCCATTTTTCTTGAGTTCTTGCAAACCCAAGGGCTAATAACCATGTCATGAAACTAGGGATGAAAACCTATGTCTTTGTTTTTCCCAAAAATTTCTTCAAGTATCTAAACAAAGGATGACTTACCAAATTAATTTATTTCCTATAAAAACTCATAAAACAAAATTTCCAATATTCAAAATTTTTCTAAATGACCAAATTTTTAAATTAAATTTTAAAAAATAGTGAAAATACCTTTTTGTGTGCCTATTTATATTTATTGGGTCAAATGTAATCAAAATGCACAAAAGCGAGGAAAAAGGAGGTGGATATAGCCAAAATAAAGAATAAAAGCGAGGAAAAAGGAGGTGGATATAGCCAAAATAAAGAAGAGTTAAGTGGTTTTTAATTACAAAATTGAGGACCAACATGGTTTGTGCTCTATGACTTATTATTTACACATTTATTTCGTTCACAATCCTAATAAATGCCCTCAACATACTCAACAAAATAAGGGTTGGAAAATGCATCCATTCATTTGTGGAATATTGTGCTTCTAATTATGATTTTAGGTTTTGCATCTTCTTTCATCCACGAGCAATAATTTAGGCAGATCCACCCGAAGGGATCTACCCGTCGGCCTATTATGTCGAGCCTAACCCCAAGGGTGTCGAGGAGATTTAAATTTGTGACCTCCCAATTGGAAAGGTACTTAGCAATGAGAACTCAATGAACCGAGCTATCCCTTGGGGATTTTTTTCATCTTCTTTCATTACATAGTAGGATAGCTTTATGTTGATCTTCTTGGTGCATTTGGTGTTTGAATATTCTTTGGGGGTTACATCAAATTCCATTTCCATCCTTTCCATTTCAATTTATGATAGAAAAGTAGGTATGAAGAGCATACTTCCAACTCAACAGTAGGGAAGGCTTGATATTGATTGATTTACATTATACAAGACTTGATTTGCAATATTTTAAAACATGTTTTGTTGATCCAGGATGTTAAAATTGGCAACTAGGGCCAAACTCCATGTGGGTCATCTTATTCATGGTTGATAGTATTTTTATTAGATTCCTCTCGTCGAGAGGTGTAGGATTGATCTAAAGATCATCCGATTCCGATAAGTATTCATGGAGATATGAATTTGTTTTCATTATGGAATAATTATCAAGCTGACTAGCAACTCATGTAGGCTCAGAAGCCCAACAGTCGCATCTATTCAATAATCACTAGTTGTGTATAAATACAGGAGGTATTTTCCTCATTTGGACACACACATCTCAACACATGTCTCTCTCTCTCTCTCCTGCGCAGAAAATAGGCTCCTCTCCTACTGCACAGAAAGGGATTGTTCTCTCACACGTGTGGAAGGAAGGACGTTGTTGATGTCGATGAAGGTGATGCCGGTGACGCCGGTGAGGCCGATGATGCTGATGCCGATGATGCTGATGTCGATGATGCTGATGTCGGTGATGTTGATGATGCTAATGTTGGTGATGTTGGTGATGTCAATGATGTTGATGCCGATGATGCTAATGCCGCTAATCTAGATGATCTGACAGATATTGGCTGATGCCACTGATCTAGATGATTTGACAGATATTGACTGATGCAGTTGATGTCGATGATCTAGATGATCTGATAGATATTGACTGATGTTATTGATGCCGTTGATCTAGATGATCTGACAGATATTGACTGATGCCACTGATCTAGATGATCTGATAGATATTGATTGATACCGTTGATTCCACTGATCTAGATGATCTGACAGATATTGACTGATGCCGTTGATGCCACTGATCTAGATGATCTGATAAATATTGATTGATTCCACTGATGTCGTTGATCTAGATGATCTGACAGATATTGACTGATGACGTTGATGTCGTTGATCTAGGGTTTGTTGCTGCTAATGTAAATCAGATTTATGTATTATTTCTCTCTGCTGAATTATTGAAGATAAAGGAAGATTTGATCAAAGGGTTTCCCCATATTGGGGTTTGTCCCTGGCTAGCAACCACATCTTGTGTCTCTTGTCTTGGCTTCTTTTCTGTCGATCATTTAATGTTCTATCTGCACTTTACTTACTGTACAGGTGATTGCTAATCTGTAGATAATAATAATAAAAAGAAGTAAACTGCTCTAAGCATAGAACATACCATAACTTAACATGGTATCAGAGGTGAGGTGAAGACAAGGCCCGAGCAAGAGTAAGAGCAATCACCAAAGAGAATATTGGCAAGGCTATCATAAAAAGAACTATGGGGTCCTCAACACTCTTCCCTACCGAAGACAATCTCCGTGAGAAGTCTGACTATCACAGATGGAAGATGTCTCTCAAACTAACCTTAGAATATCAAGGAGTGTTGGACCATGTGAGAGGCATATTGTTGAGCCTCCATCAAATGCACCCGCTGCTACCAGGAACAAATGGAAAATCAGTGAATGTCAAAAAAAAGAAGATCATCTGGGACTCTATCGACAAGCACTTGGTGGCCTATGTTTCTGAGCTAAACACCTCCAAGGAAACCTACAATAGACAGGTCGGTGGAAGTCCGCTAGGTGTCATGTCTTGTGACACATCTCTTCAATTAGAACTTTGGCATCGGAGGTTTGCCCACCTTCATTATAATGCTCTACCCGATGTAAGATAAATGGTGACAGGGATGCCCAAATTCTGAGTAGAGAAAGAAGGTGTATGTTCGGGATGTGCCGAAGGAAAGCTCAAAAGGGGACCATTCCCCTCAAGCCAAAGTAAGACCTCTGATATATTATAGTCGCTTCACTCAGATGTATCTGGTATGATGCCTGTGAACTCATTGGGAGGATATTTATGTTACCTTACTTTTACAGATGACTATTCTCAAAAGACTTGGATATAGTTCTTGAAGAAGAAGGATGAAGTGTTCTCTTGGTTTCGACACTTCTAAGCCTTGATCGAGAATCAAACCAAAAAGAAGATCAAGATTTTAAGGACTAATAATGGGACTAAATATGAATCTAACGAGTTTCATGACTTTTGTAAAGAGGCTGGCATCAAGAGGGAGACTACTACACCATATATTCCTGAACATAATAGTGTGGCGGAAAGGAAGAACCGTATGATTGTGGAAGTTGTTTGTGCCATGCTCCATGATCAAAGGCTTCCGAAGTTTCTATGGGCCAAAGCTGCAAACACCATCGTATATGTACAAAACCGATGCCCTCATCAAGCATTGGGTTCCAAGACTCCTGAAGAAATGTTCACCGGTAAGAAAGCTGACATATCTCATTTTAGAATTTTTGGAAGCCCTGTATATTTTCTTGTGCCGAAAGAGAAAAGGAATAAATTGGGTGCATCTAGAAAGAAAGGAATCTTTGTGGGCTATGGTGAAAATACTAAGGGCTATAGAATCTATGTAGTTGGTCAAAGAGAAGTCCTGATTAGTCATGATGTCACCTTTGACGAAGATATGGCCCTCAGCAACGTGAACAATCTTCCTACAGTAAGGAGCTCTCAAGAAGCTGACACCAAGGAACCAAAAGAAAAAGAGTATGACGAGACCTTTGCACCTGTTGCCAGATATACCACCATCTGCTTGATCATAGCCCTTGCCGCTTCACAAGGATGGAACCTACATCAAATGGATGTCAAGACCACATTCTTGCATGGTTCGATCTAAGAAGAGGTCTACGTGGAGCAACCCAAAGGATTTGAGATTTATGATCGAAAATCTCATGTATGCAGGTTGATGAAGGCTCTCTATGGGCTAAAGCAAGCACCCCAAGCATGGTATGAGAGGATCGATAGCTACTTCATGAAGTTGGGATTCACTAGGAGTGAAGCTGATCCTAACCTTTACTTTAAGGTTGAAGATGACAAACCTCTCATACTGGTGCTATATGTGGATGACCTCTTTCCAATAGGTGTAGACCCTCTCATTCACAAATGTAAGAGGGAGTTGGCTTCTAAATTTGAAATGGAGGACCTAGGACTGATGCACTATTTCCTAGGACTTGAAGTTTGGCAGAAGCAAAGGGTAATTTTCCTATCTCAAGGAAAATATGTGGTGAAAATACTAAAAAGATTCGGCATCATGGACTGCAAACCCGTAACTACCCCGATGAAGCTTAACTTTAAGAAGTTAAGCAGTAATGCTATCAGACCCGTTTTACGAAATGCTACCAAGTATCGACAGCTCGTTAGAGCATTGATGTTCTTGGTGAACTCCCATCTGGATATATGCTTTGTAGTCAACACTTTGAACCAACATATGGTTGAGCCTCATCACTCACATTGGATTGGTGCCAAGAATCTGCTGAGAGATCTTCGTGGAACAATCACTCATGGATTAAGATACACTACTGGAAATGTGAGACTACTTGGATATACTGATGCTGATTGGGCACTTTCGAGTGTTGTTTCTCCTTGGGATCTGCTTCAATATCCTGGATGAGCAGGAAGCAGAAGTTGGTGACTTTGAGCACCACCGAGGCAGAGTATATTGCTGCTAACATGGCCACCTATGAGGTAGTCTGGTTACGAAAGCTCTTCAGTGAGCTGTTTGGATTTACATTAGATACCATTGTGATCCTATGTGATAACCAGAGTGGGATTTGTTTATCAGAGAATCCCATATTTCATGATCGCTCCAAGAATATCGATATCAGGTACCACTGTATTCGAAATATGGTGCAGCGGGGAGCTATAAGGCTCCAACTTATCAATACAGATGAACAAGTCGCTAACATTCTGACAAAGCCCCTAGGAAAGGTAAAAAATTTTACTTTCTGAGAATGACTTGGTGTCATTCAGAAACCCTCTTATGAGGTTCCTATATGATGTATAGAGCTCTTGAAGCTCTGGGGGGGGGGGGGGGGGTACTTCTTGGAGCGACATATGACCATAGGGTGACTCACCATTGCTTGGTGGTGTACATGTACAGGGTAAAAGAATCAAAACTTTCCATGTGACACCCCGTGGCGACTATGTAACAAGATGATCAGTTCTCCTGCAAGGTCTGGATGATGTGTTCTCCATGACGATTATGTAGCAGGATGATTAGTTCTCCTGTGAGGTCTGGATGATGTGTTCTCCATGACGATTGTGTAGTAGGATGATTAGTTCTTCTGTGAGGCCTAGATGATGTGTTCTCCATGGCAATTGTGTAGCAGCATGATTAGTTCTCCTGTGAGGACAAGATTGATTTAGGTCTCCTGTTAAGGCATCCTACCCATGCAGTCTAGGACTCATGGGAAGTACCTCTCATCTGATCAATGAGCAAGGAAATGAGGATAGGGACCATAGCAGTACTGATGGACACATCATTGTATCTACCGTACTCCCTATGCTAGGATGACCTTCATTGATCTAGGATCAATGATACTGGTTTGGGACCAGTTGTAGGAGTTGTACCCACTATGACGCTGACTTCGAGTCAGTTGACACTGGTCTAGGACCAATGGTACATACTCTGAGACTGACTTCGGGTCAGTGGAGGACTGGTCTGGGACCAGTGGGAGTGATACATAATATGACACTGACTTTGGGTCAGTCGAGACTGGTCTGGGACCAATAGTACACACTTTGAGACTGATGATATCGGTCTGGGACCAGTAGTAGGAGTGGTACCCACTATGACGCTAACTTTGGGTCGGTTGAGACTGGTTTGGGACCAGTCGTACACACTCTGGGACTGACTTTGAGTCAGTGGAGGATGATATTGGTCTGGGACTAGTGGTAGGAGTTTTACCCACTATGACACTGACTTCGGGTCGGTTGAAGATTGGTCTGGGACCAGTGGTACATACTCTGAGACTGACTTTGAGTCAGTATGATACATCCTCGATCATTTCTTCTTCTTCATAACTCGGACAAAACAGAGCATAGCAGAATAAAGCAGAGCAGTGCAGATCAGTACAAGGCAGAACAGAATAGAGCAGAGAAAAGCAGAGTAGGGGTCAAGTTGTACAGGGTAGTGCATTTGATGGAGGAATAGTAGCGATTGACAGACAGATTGCAGATGGAGTTCTCCCTAGTTGAGAGGGAGTGTTAAAACTGGAAACTAGGACCAAACTCCATGTGGGTCATCTTATTCATGGCTGATAATATTTTTATTAGATTCCTCTCGTCGAGAGGTGTAGGATTGATTTAAAGATCATCCGATTCTTATAAGTATTCATGGAGATATGAATTTATTTTGATTATGGAATAATTATCAAGTTGATAAGCAACTCATGTAGGCTCAGAAGCCCAACAGTCACATCTATTCAATCATCATCAGTTGTGTATAAATACAGGAGGTCTTTTCTTGATTTGGACATGCACATATCAACACATCTCTCTCTCTCCTGCACAGAAAAGAGCCTCTTCTCCTATTGCGCAGAAAGGGACTCTTCTCTCACAAGTGTGGAAGGAAGGATGTTGTTGATGCTGATGATTGTGATACCGATGATGCCAGTGATGCCGATGATGCTGATGCCGATGATGCTGATTCCGGTGATGTTGGTGATACTGATGCTGGTGATGCCAATGATGTTGATGCCGCTGATCTAGATGATCTGGTAGATACTAACTAATGTCGTTGATGCCGCTAATCTAGATGATCTAACAGATACTAACTGATGCCACTAATCTAGATGATCTGATAGATATTGACTGATGCCGCTGATCGAGATGATCTAACAGATATTGACTGATGCCGCTAATGCCGCTGATCTAGATGATCTGACAGATATTGGCTGATGTCGTTGATGTCGCTAATATAGATGATCTAACAGATATTGACTGATGCCGCTGATCTAGATGATTTGACATATATTGACTAATGTCGTTGATGCCACTAATCTAGATGATCTGATAGATATTGACTGATGCCGCAGATGTCACTGATCTAGATGATCTGACAGATATTGACGGATGTCGTTGATGCCATTGATCTAGATGATCTGACAAATATTGACTGATGTCACTGATCTAGATGATCTGACAGATATTGGCTGATGCCGCTAATCTAGATGATCTGACAGATATTGACTGATGTTGCTGATCTAAGGTTTGTTGTTGCTGATGTAAATCAGTTTTATGTACTATTTCTCTCTACTGAATTATTGAAGATAAAGGAATATTTGATCAAAGGGTTTCCCCATATTGGGGTTTGTCCCTAGCTAGCCGCCACATCTTGTGTCTCTTGTCTTAGTTTGTTTTATGTCAATCGTTTAATGTTCTATCTGCACTTTACTTATTGTGCAGGTGATTGCTAATCTGTGTAAAATAATAATACAAAGAAGTAAATTGCTCTAAGCATAGAACATACCATAACTTAACACAGGAGGATACGAAAAGGCTCAAAATTTTAAGTCCTCAAATGTCATCAAAGCTGGCACCAATTCATAGATATCATCGAGACAACTCCAACGGTGCAATGGCACCTCAAATTGAGTATATATGACAAAGTTATGCTCATATGAGGTTTTCTGGAAATAGGTACAAATTGGAGCACTAACAGTGCCATGTGGAACCACTAGAAGGGACTTCGTGACCCAATCAAATAGTGCCATGTGGCACCATCTAAGAAGCACCATGTGGCACCATCCAAGAGGCACCACGTGGCACCTCGTACCCATCCACATAACACTGGTCAACAATGTGGTGGATCAATTTTCAAGTGCCAAATGGCCCAATCGTTGTGTTCCATGTAGCACCACACAGTTGGCAACCTCCACCCATCACAAAAATTGTGGCAATGAGCAACATAAAGGACAAGATCCGGTCGGGGCTCAAACTGACGACCTCGGTGAAGGAGTTTAACGGTCGGGCCAATGAGAGAATGGGTTGTGTCGATCAAAATAATAATAAACATTAAATTTTAATGTAGTTTGAATAATATACCAAAAAGGAGGGGTGGATCCTGCCACCTTTAGTGGCTCTGAGAAATCTAACTGTCATCATAAAGTTACACCAAATCTAGTCAATGCACGAGTTATATAATGTGTTGCCCTAAGCATTTTGTTATGTCTGTCGACATCCAATTCGATTAATGGACTCTTTGTAACATCTACCAATGAAATAATATATATGTCATTGTTGTCATTCCAAGGGAAACCCACACATATCGACGCAAGGCAGATCAGAGAGCAACAAAACTCACCGAACAGGGAACAAGGCCCATCCTTGGCACAACTTTTGAGAAAAAATCCTAGAGTATATTCTAGGGAATATATTATAGGAATATTCTTGAAATATCCTAATCTATTATAGTTGTCTTGAATATTCCCATAGGGGTCTAGACGTGAAGGTGATAGAACCATGTGAAGTTTATAATCATTTTTTACAAAATTTCAAGACGAATTCAGTAGTGTAGTTAGAATTGGGATCCGAGGAGAATTTTTTTGGGTCATCTCCATATGTATGGTATTGCCATGTATTTTCCATTATTTTGTTGAGATAATAAAGAGGCCTCTCCACTTTGAAGTTGGGAACAAAGATGTACCTCACACATTGTGAATGAACTCCGTAACAAATATTGGTGCCTTGCCTATGTTGCCTTCCTTTTGTGTTGTTTCTTCATGGATGTTGCATTTATGGTATTTTCATACTACTTAAGTAATTATGTTTAACATCAGTCAAGGAAAGGTCTTGGATAATGTTGGTATCAGAGTGGTCTTCTTAGATGTGAATTGTTAGTATGGATGCTTACCAAGGCCAAACTCAAAGAGGGTGAAGGAAAACTCAAGTCTTTTAACCCCGAGATTGGACGTGCAACTTGAAGAAATAAAATGGAGGATAATGGCATGCGCACAGAGAATGAGCATGCTTTCCACAAGGCATTTTACCATATGGAAAATTGGGTGGAAAAGTTGTAGATTATGAAAGGAGAATGGAAAAATAGGACAATAACGAAGGAGCTCTAACAGAAGATGATGCACCAGTACGCCGAGGATGTGGAGGAGAACCCCTTGAATCTCCATTTTCAACTTCAAGCTCTTCCTCTTCCCCTCATTCTCATCATTCAAATAGTCATAAGAAAAATGCTTTTAAAAAACCATTTTTAAAGTTAGATGTGAAATTTAATTTTCCCACTTTAATGAAGAAGCTAATTTAGAAAAGCTAAACAATTGGATTTGGAAGATCAAAGTCTACTATCATATACAACAGATCGAAGAGGACAAAGCAAAGATCTAATTGACATATCTTCGGTTGGGAGGCACAACTCTTGTATGGTGGGAGAGAAAAAGTAATAAAGGTAGTAAGCATAATGGTGAACTCCTTTCATCACGGTCTAAGTTTGTTTCTGCATTAAGAGGGAAATCTTACACAATGGGTTACACGCAAAAATCCATGATGGACTGGAAAATATTGAGACAGGGCAAAGGTTAGAATGTTCAAATTTTTACAAAGAGTTTAGGAACTAAGAATTGGAATTGAATATTCCTTTAGACTCCCCAGAAACATTAATGAAATACATTAGTGCTTTACACAGTTATATTCGTCACTAGTTGTTGTTGTTTGATCCCACTAATCTAGATGAAGCTGGTGTGAAATAAATTCATCTTGAAAATAAGGGAAATCATGGACAGGAAGGTAACCCAAGGAAGCCTCCATCTAAGACCCAGAATAACAAGTTCAAAGGAAAGGGAAAGGGAAAGAAGATAGTGACAGCAAAGAAAGAGGAAGGAAATCCCTCATGCACTCATTGCAAGAAAGATGGGCATGATGAGGAGCATTGTTGGAAGCTACATCCAGAGTTAAAGTCTAAGAAGTTTAGTTGAAAAGGGAAGCATAAGATGGTTGTGATCGCGCAACAAGAGCTACGTTCTGATTCTGTTGATGAGATGCAAATCACAGCCATTGGGGTACAAGGTAAAGGTTCCTTTCATGCTAGTTAAAGTTCTTAAAGTAAAATTGATGATGATGAAAGGAAAATAAGTGAATTGTTTCATATAAGGGTTGTATCTAAGCACACAAAAATAGATAAATTGTTTGATTTGGGTTCTCAAGTTAATTTGAACTCAAAATCAATTGTTAAGAAGTTGGGTTTGGAGATGAAACCTCATCCAAAACCCTACCCTCTTGGTTGGGTGTGCGACAATGCAAAACTCAATGTCACCAAGCAGTGTAGGGTTAGATTTGAGAATTCTGATTCGAATTGTCTACGGTCTCCATTTTTCAACCCATGTTTCGAGTCTATAACAAGAATCATTATCACGACCAATGTGCAAAGAAGAGAAAGGAGTGAGGGAATAAATAACGGAGAGATGCCAGAAAAGAGGAGAGCCAACCAACAAATCCACGGGATGAAGAAAACCCTAGGAAATAAAAACTACATAAAATAGAATCAACACAATATCTAATTGTGATATTAAATATTTAATTATTTTTTATTTTTATTTATTATTGATTTTTATTTTATTTAAATTATTAATTTAATAATTCTTGATATGTTATTTTTATAAATTATTTAAATATTGCTTATGAAGATGAATATAATAATCAACAAGGCCGCATAGCTAGCGTTTCCCTGCAGCTTAGTTCAATTACTGAATTTTGAAATGTATGAACTAACTAATGTATTTGAACAAGGGCTACTTTGTAGATATTCTTGCTTATTTTTAAGTATCCTTAAATTAGAGGTCCATGTCACAAATGTTATCAAATGTATTATTATAATAAACGTACATAACACATGTTATAAACATTGACTAGGGCCAACCTAATTTTAAATATTAAATTAGTTTGATTATACATAGGGACCTAATAACGTGAAAGCATTTATAAATGACATTATAATATCAAATAATAGATATTAAATAATTTAACGTGAATTTTAGTAAATTAACCATTAGTTATACATGGTTTAGCGTAATATGTACTTTGGTTGATTTGTACATAAACACAATAATATCATTAGAAGTGATAATATCATAATATTACTATCTCCGTAGGCTATTATATGCGTTTAACTATGGAATAACCTGTCAACTTTTAGTACACGTTATCCTTCTTGATGTATATTCTATTATGGTTACCTCTGGCAAGTATTATGCATTAGGTTTTTGTTTGACCATCTATTTTGGTAAAAAAATTTTAAATAATTTTTAATTTAACAAAATAAAACTTTAAGACGACTCCAATAACAAATCTTTACAGAAATCACTAAAAATTTTTGGAGTAATAATTAAACTAAACTCTTACTCATCGAGACACATGGTTCAATTAATAAATTCTCCATATTTAGCTTACATGCAATAATATTTATTATTTTTTACAAATCTGATATATATTTCAAAAAAAGACATATTTAATGGACATGACAAGTTTCATTATAATAAAAACGATACCACGTGAGTTGCTGTGTTGATGCACATGTCTCAAGGTTGTATTATTTATTATAAATATTATATAAATTTTTAAAAGTTTAAATATTGATTGACATGACAAGTATCTCATTAAAATAATGATATTGTGTGATTTGTCTTATTGATGCACATGTCTGAAGATTAAAACGAGACCCACTCGTCATTAACTAGGCTGTTGAATTCTATTAGAAGTGTGTTTTTAATACCATGATAATAAATATACTTTACTAAGAATATTCAAGAAGCAATACAATATAAATAGTGAAGTACATCTGCCATGGAGTGATGAGAAATTGTACAATATTAATTAACAGTGAAGCACATCTGCCATCATTACATAATAAGAGGTGAAAGAATTGAACCAATAGTATTTTAGATAAATGAATTTAAATATGGTTTTAAAATAATAAATTTTAATTTATTATGTTTGACTCTCGAAAAGTTTCATAAATTTTTGGACAACTTAGATTTAATGTCAACATCAATTTTTTTTTAATATGTTATTACCCTGCTATTGCCAGGAATAATAATACTATAGTCTTATTTTATTAACAATAAACATTAAAAGATAAAGTTAATAATAATCATTATATTTTATTGTTAGATTTGTTATTGCTTCAAAATTGATAGATGAGGTTGATTTAAATATTGTTCCACCTGATATTTGTGGCGTAATCTTGAGAATCCCATAGTTATATGATAGGAAAACAATGTTTTTTCAAGCATGAGAACAAGTACCATCTCACCCAATATGGGGCAGAATATATTGTGAAATCTCACCACATGAAATCCAATTCAACTCTTGTAAGTGCATTTTAGGTGAAGGGACTCTTCAACTGCAGGAAGAAGTGTATGCTCATGGTTGTGAGGGAAAAATATGTTGAGGCATCTAATGCTTTCAAAGGTTGTAATCCCTCTCATAAGAAAGAAATGTTTGATATTGTTTCTAACTATGATGATATTTTTCAAGAACCAGGAGGATTGCCTCCCAAGAGCGAAATTCAGCATGAGATCCATTGTTAATAAGATGCCCCTCTTCCAAATATGGGCATGTACAGGATGTCAGCTATGGAAATGGAGGAAATCAAGAAGCAGGTGCAATATTTGTTAGACAAAGGAGTCGTCAACCCTAGCTCATACCCATGTGGTTCTCCAATTGTGTTGGTGCCAAAGAAAGATGGCACATGGATAGTGTGTGGGGATTATCGAGGTCTCAACAAGATCACAGTGAAAAAATTGATATCATCTCCCTCGTATAAATAATTTGATTGATCAATTGAAGAATGATTTTTATTTCAATAAGTTGGATGTTTGCAATGGTTAACATTGGGTCAAAATTGCATAGAATGATGTGTATAAATTCGCTTTCAAATCCAAGCAAGGATTGTTTGAGTATTTTAATGCCATTTGGACTTTGCAATGTCCCAGCTACATTCATGCATGTAATAAATGATGTATTTGTACCATTATTAGATGAGTTGGTGGTGCTTGTAAATTTAGATGAAATTCTTATCTTTATCAAAACATCAGATGATCATGTAAGACATGTCAAGCAAGTACTGCATACTTTGAAGAAAGGAGAAATTGTATGTAAATTTGTCTAAATGTGAATTTGGAAAAAATTATTTGGTTTATTTGGGTCATATTGTTGGAGGAGTTTAGCTAAAGATTGATCCTTCTAAATTTTATGTAATTGTAAAATGGCATAAACCTACAAATGCGACAAAAGTGAGAAGCTTCTTAGGGGAAGTTCAATATTGGAGAAAATTCATAACTAACTTATCATTAATTTCATCTCCTTTGCATGCCTTGACCAATGTAAAGTAGGTTTCTCAGTGGGGAGGAAAGCAATAGAAGGATTTCAACGCCTTGAAGGAAAAGATCAGCACAATGTTAATACTAGCCATGTTAGACCTTCAAAAACCATTCAATATCGAGATGGATTCTAGTGGATATGGCATGGGTGCAATATTGATGCAGTATCACAAGCCTATTTCTTACCACTTTGAAACTTTCTCTCAAGTTGTTTTTAACTATCCCACGTATGGAAAAGAGTTGTATGTCTTGGTTCAAAGTGTCAAGAAATGGAAGCATTACTTGTTAGGATATTCCAACACATAGGAAATAGTTAAGTATAACTTGGTCTACTGTAGAGTTAGGTAAAGTGTGTTTCTTTACTACGTACTTTTGTAACTTACAATCTGACGGCCACAATATGTAGTGATCCCACGATTCATGCTCTCCTCGGTATTACCGACACTTGATCCATGGCTTAACACCCGATTGGTCCATGATATCTATTTCAAGAGCATGGAGGGTCATTTGTAGAGTAACCGTTCATGAGAGAAGCTTATGTAAATTTTCATTCTTTTATTAATAAATTGACTGAAGTGGCCGCGTTGGCTCAGGCCGTGGACTGTTTCCCTCTTTAAGGGTTTTAACCACGTCAACAATATTGGTGTATTGATCTGTGATCTATTTGTGAGCGATTTTCTTTGGTTTTCTGTCTGAGGAACTTACCCTGTAAATTCCTACATGGTATCAGAGCTATTTCAGGGCCGCCCCATAGGTGATCCAATTCTGAAGCCAATAGAACTACATCGAATTGTCGTTCCCTAGATCTATTATTTCTTACTGCTTTCGCGCCAAGAGGACTACTCTATTGTGTTAAGAAAATCTGTTCCAGAGAGGAACCCCTTTCGTTTCGTGCGAAAAGGTTTCTAGTAGCCCTAGCTACGTCATTTTTAAGATCTGGAGGTATACAGTGTTTATTTGAAGTTTCTAGTTTTTTTCTCTCTATATATATCGGTTTATTCAGCTCTTTGTTTTTTTTTTTACCGGATCCATATGCTCTTTGCCCCACAACTCTGTGTGATCTGGGAAAATCAGAAACATAAAGGAAGGATTTTTCTCATGTGTATGCTCTTTTCCGCGGTGCCTTAGTGTGGTCTCGGAAAATCAGAAACATTGAGGAAAATATTTGGTTTTTGGCTAAAGCTAACTTCAGCCGTAAGGTTTGTTTTTTTTGTATGTCTGTGTTGGGTTCTATGTTTTTTCTTTTGCAAGAACAGAAGAGATTTCTCAAGTAAGCATGCAACCCAAAGCTTCATTGACTCTTAAAAAAAAACCCCTTCCTATTTTCCAAAAATTACTAAACTTTTAATCTAGCTCACTTGGTCCAAAGCTACTTCATGAGAGTAGAGGTCTTGAGTTCAAGTATTCTTTTTATTGAGCTAATTAGATTAAGTATGGAAAGGGGGCGGATTTTTTTTTAATATAACATTATCATTCATTTCCACGCATTCCCTCACTTCGTCGGCATCTTCATCAAATTTTCTTCAAAAAGACATAACTTCTTCATTTGGAAGCCGTTTTCAGAGCCGTTTTTTTTAACCAGCCCAATTTTTCGAAATTTTTCCATTAGAACACTTAGTTTTAGCATTTATAGCTTCAGTTTGTGTTAAAATGGAAATTCCATGCCAAGTTATTCTTGACAGCACCAACTACGTCCAATGGTGGTCCTACATTGTGGATTTACTTAGAAGTAAAGGTCTTTATAGAATAGCCTCATGCCAAGAAACCAAATCGAAAGATGAAGATAAGGCAGCCAAATGGGAAAATAGGCAAGATCAAGCACGTGGGTTGATAGGGAAGTCTGTTTCTCCAGACCTTAGATTCCATATCACAGAACTTGATACTCTTGATGAAGCAATGAAACAGATCACTAAAGTTTTTTGAATTAAAAATGAACTTAAAGCCCATCAACTCGAAAATGAGTTGCTTACATTGGACCCCAATAATTTTTCTTCCATTGAAGATTTTCTGCCCAAGTTCAAGACTCTTAGACTTCTCTTGGAAGGTGTTAAGGTTAAGAAAGAAGATGGTAACCTTATCTATTCCATTCTTACTAAGTTGGGACAAGCCTACTCTGTGTTTGTTTCCACCTTCCATTCT